>JAJOOO010019427.1:0-10163 GCA_029582685.1 Solanum piurae | reverse complement strand
TTATTTAAATGTTCCAAATCAGATTATCATGTTATTACATCATTTCTCGCATGAATTTCAGAACCCTAGCTATGTATTTCTTTAGTTCTTGAATTACACATGCTAGGTCAGATATCTCAGTTATTCAGTTATACATGCCTCAATATCAGTTTAATTGTTGCATTCTCAGTTTGCATGTTCAGTTCTGAGCTATCCAGTATTTAAAGAAATTTAGTCATAACCAGTTAACCACTTAATTCATTGGGAGTAGCATAATACCGAGTTGGACTAGGGTTCAGCGTACCCATATAGTCCCAGAACTACGAGCCACGTAGGTGTAAATCCCCTCTGTGGGCAATATCAGTTAGTGATCATGCCATTCATGCCTCTATACCTCTGGCATGGTATATTGGGTCCTATCGATGGGGTGTATACATCGGACTCCACATTTAGCTTATGTGGTTTTATTAACAGTTATTAGTAGCTCCCACAGTTCAGTCAGAAGCTATTGCATTGATCACATTTACAATTCATTCAGTATTTAGTCAGCATGTTATAAATTGGTCACTGCATTCATTTTATCTCAGCATTCAATATTTATATCATGTTCAGATTATGTCATTGCTTATTTGCTTTGTTCAGTTATGATGTTATTTCAGCTTTACTCTATCCTATATGCTTAGTACCTTTCAAGTACTGATGCATACGTGCACTACATCTTCTCGTGATGTAGGTTCAGGTTCTCAGCATCCATATCACGCTTAGATAAATTCCCGATCTTCAGTTCAACAACATCAGTGGTGAGTCCTCATTCTTCGAGGACTAGTGACATGTTTATCTTTATCGCTTTTAGTCTTTAGTTTCAGTTTTGTTAGATCTAGTTGAGACATGTCCCAACATTTCTAGTCAGTTTAGAGGCTTACTTTCAGACATAGTTAGTTTCAGCCTAGTATGAGTTAATATGTTTTGTATTAAACTCTCTCAATTATAGTATATGGGTATTCCCCATATTTTCTTTATTTATGATTTTAGTTTCCGCATCAGTTATTTTTATTCATGTTAATTATAGAATGCTCATGATCATGCCAGCAGGGTTAGCTTGGGATCACTTGTGGTCCTAGGTCCCATGTCCGCGTCTCGGGGGTAGTCTCGGGGCGTGACATGATTATAGGCTTTCTTTGATCCGATTGTGCCTCTCAAGCCTATCGAATGACATGTTATCCATAGAACTCCCATTTCGAGCCTGGAACATTTTTATTCGAATAACTTTGAGTGCATAAATGCACTTCCTTGGTCCCACCTCCCTGAGCACACTGTCAATTAGATACACAACGCCAGAAACCTAAGTTGGGTACCTAAGTGAAAAGGCCAAATATGTGAAAGTTAAAAAAAAATGACAAAGAAAAACTAGAATTAAAAGAAATTAAAAAAAATCTCCAACAAAAATGAGAGAAAATGAGAAAAAAGAAGAGGAAAATGAATGAGGAAGAGCTTTCAAGAGGTCAAATGCGAAAATTAAAAAATGTTGAAAGCATTGTGCAAATTTTAAGGAAGAAATAGTCACTTTATCCCAAATGAATATCCTACATTTTTCTAAGCCTGCATTATAAACCAATGATAAGTCCTATTTGATCTCATTTTTTGTGTTCTCACATTGGTGGATACTCACATAAGGGCCAAACATATGGTATCTCAAGTTCATGCATTGACTATCTTTGTGAGTGTGAGTGACTTCTAAAACGTCCTAAGATCAGAACATTTCTATTGTGTGAAGTAGGACTTCATTTGTTGTGAGGGCACCTGAAACATGATGATATGAATAATTCCAATTCCTCAACTGAAGCAAGATGAACAAATCTTGTAAATACTTAAGTACGTTTGAGGTACCATTTAAAACTATATGGATTATTCAAAGTTGACCTTCAATTTGTCTGAAAGTAGTTGAAGGTGGTTCATATGCATAATACTAAGTGTTGGTACCAATTAAAGTCAAAACATTATGAACCATGAACTGATTCGTTTCTCAAAAGATGTCTTTTGTAGGAAAAATCAAGAAAAAGAAACATATTTTTTTATTTATATGAACTATGTTTGACATGATTCTTACTACATAAGATACATAGGCAGTCCTACAATGGGCTTAGTCTCACAAAATAAAAGTTTATATTCTTGAAAGAGCGAAATTGGATCATTTAAAAAAAAATAAAAAAACAAAAAAATTGAAAAAAATGATAAATTAAAAAGAGTTTCCAAGTTCCTTAGTTTCAAAGACTGAGGCATATATTTTTATTTGTTTTTTTTAAAATAAAAAATCAGTCTCATTTTTAGGGAACAAGCACTCTAATTGCATTTTTACCCTATGAAACAAACACCCTATCATCTTTCATTTTAGGGAACAAACACCCCAGTTGTGTTTTGACCTTAGAAAACAAACACGCTGGAGACATTCTAGAGAACGAACACCCTATCATCTTTTATTTCTAGGGAACAAACTCCCTAATTGCATATTGTCTTGCATTTTTTTTGGTACAAATATTTTTCATTCATGCTAATAACTCATTGAAAATATTTTCTGGTGCAAATTGGGATAAAAATATGAAATATTGTGATGATTATATTTGATGACCTTATTTAGCAAGACATTTCTAAATAAGAGAATTAGTATAGCAGGACCCTTTTGGACAATGGGATTTAGTATAGCAGGACCCTCATGAATAATGAGACGTAGTATAGCAGAACCCTCATGGACAATGGAATTTAGTATAGCAGGACCCTCCTGAATAATGGGACGTAGTATAGCAAGGACCCTCATGAATAATGAGACGTAGTGTAGCAAGGACCCTCATGAACAATGGGACGTAATGTAACAAGGACCCTCCTGAACAATGGGACGTAGTGTAGACCCTCATGAACAATGGGACGTAGTGTAGTAAGGACCCTCTTGAACAATGGGACGTAGTGTTGCAAGGACCCTCATGAACAATGAGAATTAGTGTAGCAAGGACCCTCCTGGACAATGGGAATAACAGGACCCTCAAGGACAATGGAAATTAGTGTAGCAAGACCCTCATGGATAATGAGAATTAGCGTAGCAGGACCCTCTTAAACAATGAGAATTAGCGTAGCAGGACCCTCCTAAACAATGGATATTAGTGTAGCAGGACCCTCCTAAACAATGAGAATTAGTGTAGCAGGACCCTCATGGATAATGAAAATTAGCATAGTAGGACCCTCATAAACAATGAGAATTAGCGTAGCAGGACCCTCTTGGATAATGAGAATTAGCGTAGCAGGACCCTCCCAAACAATGAGAATTAGCGTAGCAGGACTCTCATAAACAATGGGAATTAGCGTAGCAGAACCCTCTTAGACAATGAGATTTAGTATAGCAGGACCCTCATGGATAATGAAATTCAGTGTAGCAAGACCCTCATGGATAATTGGATTAGTAGGACCCTCCTAAATAATGAGATTTGGTTACTTTTTCCTAGGATAAACACTTCCTAGTCTGAGACCGATAATTTTTCTCCTAGGATAAGCACTTCCTAGTCTAAGTTTATTTTTATTTATTTATTTATTATTATTATTTTTTAATTTACATTTGCTAATAACTCACAAAAAATTTCCAGTGAAAACTAGGGCAAAAGTTTTGTTTATTTTTTTTGTTTGTGGTGGTCCTCAGGTTTCTTCAAGCGAAACATGGACTTGAAATTGAAGAACAAAGTTTCAACTCTTTTCAGAATGATCAATCCCCATGAAAGCCATAATCAACTTCTTTGATGCATGTAGCAGCCTGAGTCCCTGACATCAATTTATATTCAACATTAAGAAAACATGCACTCATTCAAGAACATATTCAAATTGACATTTTGAAGAGTTTTAAAAGCTAACTCTAAGTGAAAAGTTAAGCCTCAAATTCAATTCAAGATCAAGATACTCACCCAAAAAATCAAGGTGATATCTGAAAGTCATGATTCAAGTGAAGACTCAAGAGAAGTTTCATAGAAAGGAACTTGTACTTTTATTTTCCTTTTGATTATTAGTTTTTATTTATTTTTATGTAAGGATAAGAGCCACAACCTGGAGTCTCGATGGAACCTCACTTAACTTCCAACTCATCACCTCATCTCCTTGAACTACATGTGACCTGATTCCCTTATAACTCGGGATATGTAGGATGTCCAAAGCCAAGACTCGGTCTCACATATTTTTCCTTCAAATACAAGTCCGGTCAAAATTTGTCACGTTATCTACTTCTTTGTCTGAAAACTCTTCGTGTTTTCAGTCAAAGAGGGGTAAACTGTAGACACGTAATTTTTGACCGAACTTAAGTTTAACACCATCTTTAGAGCTTAAATATTTTATAAATCAAAATTAAATATTTTATAAATCAAAATTAAATATTTTGACTTTTATCTTATTTTATTAAGTTTATTTTAAAAGATTTGAAAACAACAAAAATAGAATCACTTTTTAAGGTATGTTTTATTTTCACTTGTTTAAAAAAGAAATGAGAACTTACAAAAAATATGTATTCTTTTAATTTAGATTTTACTAAATAAGCCAATGTTTCTTATTTATATTTTTAAATTGGCTATTTAACTTTTTAGTTTAAACTAATTAATTTAATTTTATATATATATTTAATTTAGAAAATAAAAAATAGCCTAAACTACCCATTACCCCCTAAACCTCTACCCACTTCACTCGCCTTAACCCCACTTCCCCCCTCACACTACACACGACACAACACCAAAAATCCCACACACTACTATATCATTATATATATATATTAGAAGAGAGAGTTTCAAAGGCTGCTTATTGGTCATTCAATTGACGAGTGAGGATATTTTTGTCATTCCAACTTTTCAAAGTGATAAGCATTGCATAGAAAAAATTGTACTATCAGCCTTATTATTTGGACCTTCTTAACATCTTTAAAAAATAGCCTACACTTATCTACTAAATTACATATTATGCCTTCTATCATTGAGTATAGTGGGGTCCATTTAATTTTACAATTGACATGTATACAATGATAACTTTATTGAGTTTCTATATATTTTCATTTTTATTCTCTACATATTAAATTGTTTAAATTTAATATAATTATGTAATTTAATAAAATTTATTATTTAGCTTTTATATTCAAAACAAATTATTTTTTAATATTATATATATCTTTAAATAACTATATAAGATTATTAATAGTCATATTTATATTTTTAAAGTATAATTAATAAAATTATTATTTTTTAAATAAACTCCTAATAAATAATTTATTAAGAAAAACGTCAAATTAATTTAAATTATTTCTTTTTATACTTATACTTTCTATATATTAGAAGGAGTTTCAACATGTTAGTTTCAAGTTATTTAAAAAAATTTGAGGGTATTATGATCTTTAAAACACTTTGCAAGATTTGCTTGCTTAAAAGGGTTATCCCTCATGCTTATTTATTTAGACCTTATGAATAATTCTAAAAAGAAGTCACATTTTTCTCTTAAATTATAAATGATGCCCTAAGGTGAAATGTCATTGAGTATTGTGGGGCATTAAACTTTTTAAACTGACACATTGACAAAACACTAGTCAATTGTGCTCTAATTTCCCCATATATTTTCCATTTTCATTTTAATTTGGTGAAAGACAAATATTTGTTTTATACCCAAATTAATACTTTAAAGTGTGTAAATTACCCTACTTTAATTAACTTCATATGTTTTCAGTTGAATTTGATGAAGGATTATTAAAAGTAAGAGTGGAGATAAATTATAGTTAAATAATTTATTGAAGTAATATGTATATTAGTTAATCATAATTAAATAATAAAATTTTATTTATAAACACATGGCATATACTCTTTCTTCCTTTTCACTTTACTGATTGGCCATTTTTCCCTTTTTACTTGTTTAATAACAAATTAATAAAAATTTGTTATTTATTTTTAATATTATTCTATTATTAAATAATTATACAAAGTACTAAAAGTTTAGAAAAAAAATAGTAAACAAAAATATTTTTATTTAAAATTTTAAAATATAATTAATAAAATTATTTTGTAATATGTTTTTGGTTAAAAAAAATATAAGAACACTGATGACTATTGAAAAAAATGAATCATCTTTCGCTAATATATAAATAGTAATACTCTATATGTGTATAAAATGCCGTTTTAAGTATCTAATGGTATAATGTTTCCATGAGTGTAATAATTTATTATTTGACAACATCATCTATTCATGGCTCGAGAGCGTACTCAACTTTTAGTATGCAATACTATGAGTATATGATTAGTAATTACTTAGGATGTGTTTGTTAAGATTAAAAATATTATTTTAGAAATGATTTCTAGGAAAATAAATATGTTTCTTACTTATATTCGTGTTTTTGATAGGTTAGCAAAAATTATTATCCTAAAAGTATTTTTATATAATTTAGACAAATATTATAAGAGGTGAAGGTAGAGGGTAGGGATGTGTGTGGTGGTGGGGATGAAGATGGGGGAGCTCCATATTATGGGGTAAATATGACGTGTGGTTGAAAACTGAAGAAGACATTATCAATGTAGAATATCATGTATAACTTTTTATTTCATACGTCTATTATAGAAATCATTTCCTCAATTTAAAAGGAAAAAAAAATATTTTCTAGAGAAAATACATTGCAAAGATTTTAACTGATCAAATATAGAAAAATTAACATTTTAAATAACGAACACACTCTTAGATCCATCAAATTTCTTTTTTCCAATTTCACGTAAAAATAAACTTAAAAAAAAAAATTAACAATATTGGGCCCGTGCTGACACGGGCCATTGCTTTCTAGTATTAACATATACTACACATCTGCCAAAAGGGGACCCAGAAAAATACAACACACTACAGTATACAGACAATAAGAAGAAAAAAACAAGAAAAGAAACACACACACAGAGATTACTCCCTACACCTCCCATCCATTTTTACTTTTTTTTTTTCAACCTACAAACACACCCATTGTTTTATTTTATTTTATTTTTGAGCCTCACACTACAAAACAAAAAGGCCAAACACATATACAGCCCCTCAAATTTGTCTTTATTTTTTATTTTGACACTTCAACTTAGTCTTATTTTATTTTATTTTTGAGCCTCACACTACAAAACAAAAAATGGAGATCCAGACCCCACACACATACCTACATAAAGGCCTCTGCACACAACAAAAAAACGACACAGACAACACATAAAACGTACAAAAAAAAAGAAGAAGAAGAAATAATACACTATACATTGATACCAAAAGACACTCGTACGTATAGACAAAAAATCAAAACATCAAAACGTTTTTTAATTCCTTCCAACCCCACACTTAGAGGTTGAGTTCGAGGTTTGCTTTCGTGGTTTCGAGTTCGTGGCTCCTTATTAGGATTGTTTCCTTTTCGTGAATTGAATCTTCACAAGAGGTACCATTTAATCTTCATTGTATAATTTGATTTCATTATTATACAAGATGTGATTCTAATATCATGAAGTTGCTCAAATTTATGTGTGTTTAATTTTAGCATTATAATATTGAAATTTGTTTGAACCTTTTATATCAATAAATTTAGAAATAAAATTGTATAACTTGTGATTATTTGTTTTGGTGCTTGTGCCTTATTAATTTTGATGAATTATTTGTTGAGTTGTGTTCAAATAAGTGATAAGTTATTTTTGTGCAATAATATGGGTGTTGCTTTTATCTTTTGAATGCTAACTTAGTTTTTTTTTAATAAATAAATAAATAAAATAAAAACTAATAAGAAAATTTCAACAGTGAGTAATAACTATTGTGCACATGTTTATGATGAAATATTATTATTATTATTATTATTATTATTATTATTATTATTATTATTATTATTATTATTATTGTGGTCGGTTGTAGTTCGGCACCACTTGATTCACGCTAAAAATTGACAGACTAATTTTTGTAGGCAAATTTAGATACGCTAAAAATGGTTTCAATTAAGAATGTGGTTACACATCTTCTTTGAAACACTTAAAAGAAATTCAAGGATGCGGTGACGCACCTTGACCAAATTGTTTAATAATTAATTTTTAGTAATTTAAATCAAGAGGTGTAAATTGAGATTATTAGGTGTGAGGTACTCGAGAGAAAAAGGCAGTTATGCCTCTAAATGTCAAGACCAAGAATGCGGTTACGCATCTAAGTTCAGACTAATAAAAAAATAAGCAAACCATATATCGCCTATAATAATGTATCCAAAATAATAATTTAACATAAGTATATATAGTGAATCTTTCTAAAATTATGTATATTTGAAATATTAGTCACACCCCTTTTCTGATCGTGGAAGGGTTTTTCCAATTTAAGTGACCGTATTGATTAAGGGATTATTTTATTTTTTCAGAGTCGCCACTTGGAATTGAGTTATAGTATTCCAAGTCACCTTTTCTTTTTAATCCCTAACCAAAAGGAAATGACTCTTTATTTTGGTCTGCGAACCAGAAATTCAGGTAAGAAATTTTGTTGACCGAGGGGAAGGTATTAGGCATCCCTCTAGTCCCGTGATTCTAGCACCGTCGCTTTTATTCTTCTTGCCTCTCTAGCCTTTAGCGCAGCAGTAGGAATTGTCTAATCTACTAATCTAAAGTCGCTTTGAATCTCACTAACAATTATAATCAAAATTCAGCACTATTAGAAAACATGGAATTAGCGACACACACATTTTTGTAGTTAAACAAAAAAGATTTCATGCTAATTCCTTTTAATTAGCTATAGATTAGCGATAAATTATAAGAAAATTTAATTAGTTAGGATCTTTTTAGCGATGAATTAGCTTGAGATTATTGATAATTCTGTAACTAGTTTCATGTTTCCTAATAGTATAGTAGTTATTTTTAATATATTCATTTAATATGGTACAAAATAATCTTTTCACGTCGATCATGAATTTTTTTTACAAAATTTAAAATGATGAATCTTTTTATATATATAAAATATAAATTTATTGTGGGTCAAGTTTTACCTTTAAAAGAGTTGAAATCATGTCCTTGTTTTTTTGGGATAATTTAAGATTTAAAATTATAATCTCAAATCAAGTATTCAAATACTAATTTAAAATTAAAACTTCATATTGTATATTCAAACGCAAACTTAGTATTTCAAAATTAGTTCTACCTTGTAAGTTAAAGTGGATTGTTATAGAATTAGAAAAAGTATTTTCAGTAACTATTTTTTTTTTTTCAATTTGAGAAATTTGGCAACAACTGAAATGTGTGTTTTGTGGTCCTGTTGATATGTAAGACAGAAGGGTGAAAGAAAAGTATAATTGTGTTCCATGAATATTTAAAAACAATTTATAACCTTTTCAAATACTTTTAAAATAAAAAAAATATTTAAAAATTAAAATGACCTAAAATAAGTTAATTCATACGGACATTTAGAGAGTGTGTTTGAATTGATTTAAAAGTTAGTCAAATCTACTTTCAAGTCAACTTTTTACTCCTGAAAATGTTTGACAAATATAAAAAATAACTTAAAATAAATTTAAAATGGCTTCAAATAAGTTAGGAAGTGTTTGACAAGGTAAAAAATGACTTAAAATAAGTTTAAAGTGACTTAAAATAAATCAAAAATCAAAAGTAAATCTTTCTCTGCTTTTTATTTTTGACTTCAAAATTATTTTTTAAAATAAAAAAAAATAAAATAAAAATCAAAACGGTCTCTTACTCATTTAACAAGTTGAGAGCTGAAAGACTATCCAACAAGAAGATCAAGCAATGTTGGCAGTAAAATAGTACAACATGGTATGAGTAGTTTCTACCACTAGTAATATGTACTCTCATACGCATTTGTTCTTTAATTTTTATCCATTTTTTTTTCGTACTTCAGTTACCTAATTATAGATATTGTTCATTTCAACATACTTTGTCATACTTTCTTCATTTTTCATTTTTTTCATGACTTTTTTGCTTTCTATTTCTTTTTCCAAATTATTTTAAAATAATTTTACTTGAGTCAATCGAGTCTATCGAAATTATCTTTCTACCTTTCAAATATTTATCTTCCCAAAACTACTTATAAAATTACACTAACATATTAGGATTGTTATTGTTGTAAACAAAATGAAGTATCTATAATGTCTAATATATTACTAGCCAGACCCATGCCATATTGTAGTGATGGTGTAATAT
>JAJOOO010019426.1:0-12224 GCA_029582685.1 Solanum piurae | reverse complement strand
CCTTGATTATGCTTATTGCTCATGGTCATTTAATTGCTTCCGCGACCAAGGATGTGTAATGATACGCTATGAGGCTTGTTTGGGGTTCCTTCGGGTTCCCCATTCGCCGGTCACGTCTAGGCCCTAGGCTTGGGTCGTGACAATGTGAAATTTAGATATTTTATTCGTATTGATATTAAGGTGACTGGTGCGTTTCGTGAATTTTTTAAGGTATTTTTTATGTCATGTTCTTGATTTTTCTAGTTTTCGGACATTTATGAATTAAAAATTTTGATATTTTTTGGACAGTCACCAAAAAATGTGAAATCTGGATATTTTCTTTGTATCGATATTCTATAACTTTCGGACGTTTACGAATTAAATTTTTTGATATTCTTCGGGCAGTCACGAAAAGATGTGAAATTTTAATACTTTAGTCGTATCGATATTCTAATGTGACTGGTGTGATTCAAAAACTTTTGAGGTGCTTTTATATCTTTTTCTAGATTTTCTATTTTTCGAACGTTTACAAATTTAAATTTTTGATATATTTCGGGCAGTCACGAAAAAATGTGAAATTTTGATATTTTATTCGTATCGATATTCTAAGGTGACTGGAGCTATTCGGGATTTTTTGAGGTGTTTTTATGTCTTTTTTTATTCTTATATTTTTCTGACGATTACGAATTAAATTTTTTGATATTTTTCGGGCAAGCACGAAAAAATGTGAAATTTTTATATTTTATTCGTATCAATATTCTAAGGTCACTGGTGCAATTCATGAATTTTTTGAGGCGTTTTTATGTCTTTTTCTTGATTTTTATATTTTTCGGACGTTTAATAATTAAATATTTTGATATTTATCAGGCAGTCACGAAAAAATGTGAAATTTTGATATTTTATTCGTATCGATATTCTAAGGTGACTGGTGCGATTCGAGAATTTTTTGAGGTGCTTTTATGTGATTTTATTGATTTTTAATTTGTTTGGATGTTCACGAATAATGTTTTTTGATATTTTCGGGTAGTCACGAAAAAATTTAAAATTTTAATTTTTATTCTTATCGATTTTCTATGGTGACTGGTGCGATTCGAGAATTTTTTGAGCTGTTTTTATGTCTTTTTATTGATTTTTAAATTTTTCTGACAAACAAATGAAAAAAAAAATTAATAATTTTAGGGCAGTCACAAAAAATGTGAAAATTTGATATTCTGTTCTTATCGATATTCTAAGGTGACTAATGTGATTCGGGAATTTTTTTGAGGTGTTCATATGTTTTTTTCTTGATTTTTATATTTTTCAGACGTTTAGGAATTAATGTTTTATATATTTTTCGTACAATCACATAAAAAATGTGAAATTTTTATATTTTACTCGTATCGATATTATTAGGTGATTGGTGCGATTAGAGAATTGTTTTAGGTGTTTTTATGTCTTTTTCTTGATTTTTATATTTTTCAGACATTTACGAATTAAAGTTTTTGATATTTTTGGGGCAGTCACTTAAAAATGGGAAATTCTGATATTTTATTCGTATCGATATTTTAAGGTGACGGGTATGGTTCGGAAATTTTTTGAGGTGTTTTATGTCTTTTTCTAGATTTTTATATTTTTCAAACGTTTACAAATTAAAAAAATTGATATTTTTTGGGCAGTCACGAAAAAATGTAAAATTTTGATATTTTATTCGTATCGATATTCTAAGGTGACTGGTGTGATTCAGGAATTTTTAGGGGGTTTTATGTCTTTTTCTTGATTTTTTATTTTTTGAGCGCTTACAAATTAAATTTCTTACATTCTTCGAGAAGTCACGAAAAAATATGAAATTTTGATATTTTATTCGTATCAATATTCTAAGGTGACTGGTGCGATTCAGGAATTTTTTGATGTGTTTTTATGTCTTTTTTTAAAAATTTATATTTGTCGGACGTGTACGAATTAAAATTATTGATATTTTTTGGGCAGTCACAAAAAAATATGAAAATTTGATATTTTATTCTTATTGATATTCTAAGGTGACTGGTGCGATTCAGAAATATTTTGAATTGTTTTTTTCTCTTTTTCTTGTTTTTTATTTTTTTTGGACGTCAGGAATTAAAAAATTTCATATTTTTCGGTCAGTCACCAAAAAATGGAAAATTTTGATTTTTATTCGTATGAATATTCTATGGTGACTGGTGTGATTCGAATTTTTTTTGAGGTGTTTTTATATCTTTTTCTTGATTTTTAAATTTTTCTAACGTTTATGAATTAAAAATTTTGATATTTTTCAGGCAGTCACGAAAAAATATGAAATTTTGATATATTTTGTATCGATATTCTAAGGTGACTGTTTCAATTCGGGAATTTTTGGATGTGTTTTTAGGTCTTTTTATTGATTTTTATATTTTTCAGAGGTTTACGAATTAAAATTTTTGATATTTTTTGGGAAGTCACAAAAAAATGTGAAATTTTGATATTTTATTCGTATCGATATTCTAAGGTGATTGGTGCGATTCGGGAAGTTTTTTGAGGTGTTTTTATCTCTTTTTCTTGATTTTTATATTTTTCGGGCGTTTACAAATTAAATTGTTTGATATTTTTCGGGCAATCGGGATAAAATGTGAAATTCTGATATTTTATTAGTATCTAGATTCTAAGGTGAGCGGTTCAATTCGGGAATTTATCGGGCATTCACGAAAAAATGTGAAATTTTGATATTTTGATATTAGTATCTTTTTCGGACGTTTACGAATTAAATTTTTTGAAATTTGTCGGGAATTCACGAAAAAATGTGAAATTTTGATATTTTATTCGTATCGATATCCTAAGATGACTAGTGCGATTTGGGAAATTTTCGAGGTGTTTTTCTTTCTTTTTCTTGATTTATATATTTTACGGACCTTTACGAATTAAAATATTTGATATATTTTGAGCTTGTCACAAAAAAATGTGAAATTTTGATATTCTATTCGTATCGATATTCTAAGGAGAATGGTGCGATTCGTGAATTTTTTGAGTTGGTTTTATGTCTTTTCCTGGATTTTTATATTTTTTTAGATGTTTACGAATTAAAATTATTGATATTTTTTGGGTTGTCACGAAAAAATGTGAAATTTTGATATATTTTTTGTATCGATATTATAAGGTGACTGGTGCGATTCGTGAATTTTTTGAGGTGTTTTTATGTGTTTTTATTGATTTTTATATTTTTTGGATGTTTACGAATTAAGTTTTTTGATATTTTTTGGGAAGTCACGAAAAATGTGAAATTTTGATATTTTATTCGTATCAATATTCTAAGGTCACTAGTGCAATTCAATAATTTTTTGAGGTGTGCTTATGTCTTTTTGTTGATTTTTATATTTTTCTGACATTTACGAATTAAAATTTTTGATATTTTTTGGGCAGTCACGAAAAAACGTGAAATTTTGATATTTTATTTCTATTGATATTATAAGGTGACTGGTACAATTCGGGAATTGTTTTAGGTATTTTTGTGTCTTTTTCTTGATTTTTATATTTTTCGGACATAGGCGGAGTAAAAATTTTGGTATTTTTCATGCAGTCAGGATAAAATGTGAAATTTTGATACTTTATTTGTATCGATATTCTAAGGTGAATGGAGCGATTTAGCAATTTTTGTAGTAGTTTTTCTGTCTTTTTCTTGAATTATATATTTTTTGGACGTTTACGAATTAAATATTTAGATATTTTTTAGGAAGTCACGAAAAAATGTGAAATTTTGATATTATATTCATATCGATATTCTAAAGTGACTACCGCGATTCGGGAATTTTTTGAGGTATTTTTATGTGTTTTTGTTGATTTCTATATTTGTCGGACGTTACGAATTAAATTTTTTAATATTTTTCGGGCAGTCATGAATAATGAGAAATTTTGATATTTTATTCGTTTCAGTATTCTAAGGTCATAGGTGCAATTCAGAAATTTTTTGAAGTGTTTTTATGTCTTTTCCTTGATTTTTATATTTTATAGACGTTTACGAATTAAATTTTTTTACATTTTTCGGGCAGTCATAAAAAATGATGAAATTTTGATATTTTATTTGTTTCGATATTCTAACGTGACTGGTGCAATTCACAAAGTTTTTGAGGTGTTTTTCTTGAATTTTATATTTTTCGGACATTTACGAATTAAATTTTTTAATATTTCTCTGACAATCAAGAAAAAATGTGAAATTTTGATATTTTATTTGGATCGATATTCTAAGATGACTTGTGTGATACATAATTTTTTTGAGGTGTTGTTATGTCTTTTTCTTGATTTTTATATTTTTCAGATATTTACGAATTAAAATTTTTAATATTGTTTGGGCAATCATGAAAAAATGTGAAATTTTGATATTTTATTCGTATCGATATTCTAAGGTGAGTGGTTCTATTCATGATTTTTTTGAGGTGTTTTTATGTTTATTTTGTGATTTTTATACTTTTCGGACGTTTACGAATAAATTTTTATGATATTTATCAGGCAGTCACAAAAAATGTGAAATTTGATATTTTATTTGGAGCAATATTCTTAGTCGATTGGTGCGATACGGGAATTTTTCGAGCAGTTTTTATGTCATATTCTTTATTTTTCTATTTTTTGAAAGTTTACGAATTAAAGTTTTGATATTTTTCGGGTATTCACAGAAAAAATGAGAAATTTTGATATTTAATTTGTATCGATATTCTAAGATTACTGGTGTGATTCAGGAACTTTTTGAGTTGTTTTTATGTCTTTTTTTATTTTTATATTTTTTGAACGTTTACAAATTAAATTTTTTGATGCTTTACGGGCAGTCACGAAAAAATTAGAAATTTTGAAAAAAAATTCGTATCAAGATTCTAAGGTGACTGGTGCGATTCAAGAATTTTTTGAGGTGTTTTTCTGTCTTTTTCTTGATTTTATGTTTTTTGAACGTTTATAAATTAAGTTTTTTGATATTTTCAGGGAGTCACGAAAAAATTTGAAATTTTGATATTTTATTTGTATCGATATTCAATGGTAATTTGGCAATTCAGGAATTTTTTGAGGTGTTTTAATGTCTTTTTCTTGATTTTTATATTTTTTGGACATTTATGAATTAAAATTTTGATATTTTTCGCGCAATCACGAAAAAAATGTGAAATATTGATATTTTATTCGTATCAATATTCTAAGGTGATTGGTGCGATTCAGGAATTTTTTGATTTATTTTAAAGTCTATTTCTTGATTTTTATACTTTTCAAACGTTTACGAATTAAAACTTTTGATATTTTTCGGGCAGTCACGAAAAAATGGTAAATTTAGATATTCTATTCCTATCGATATTCTAATGTAACTGGTGCGATTTGGGAATTTTTCGAAGAGTTTTTATGTCTTCTCCTTGATTTTTATATTTTTTGAACGTTTAAGAATTAAATTTTTTGATAATTTACGGGCAGTCACGAAAATATATTAAGTTTTGATATTTTATTCGTATCGATATTCTGAGGTGACTTGTGCGATTCGTAAAATTTTTAAGGTATCTTTATGTCTTTTTCTTGATTTTTATATTTTTCGGACGTTTATGAATTAAAATTTTTGATATTTTTCGCGCAGTCACGAAAAAATGTGAAATTTTGATATTTTATTCGTATCGATATTCTAAGATGACTGGTGCGATTCGGTTATTTTTTGAGGTGTTTTTATGTCTTTTACTTGATTTTTATATTTTTCAAACGTTTACGAATTAAAAGTTTTGATATTTTTCGGGCTGTCACGAAAAAAATGTGGAATTTTGATATTAAATTCATATCGATATTCTAAGGTGACTCGTGCGATAGGAAATTTTTTTGAGATGTGTTTTATACTTTTTCTTGATTTTTATAGTTTTCTGGCGTTTACGAACTAAACATTTTCATATTTTATTCGTATTGATATTCTAAGGTGACAGGTGCGATTCGAGAATTTTTTGAGATGTTTTTATGTCTTTTTCTTGATTTTTATATTTTTCAGATGTTTATGAATTAAAATTTCATATATTTTCGTGTTGGCACGAAAAAATGTGAAAATTTTGATATTTTATCCGTATTAATATTCTAAGGTGACAGGTGCGATTCAACAGTTTTTTGAGGTGTTTTTATGTCTTTTTCTTGATTTTTATATTTTTTGGACGTTTACCTATTAAATTTTTTGATATTTTCCGGGCAGTCACGAAAAAGGGTAAATTTTGATATTTTATTTGTATCGATATTCTAAGGTAACAAGTACGATTCTAGAATTTTTTTGAGGTGTTTTTATGTTTTTTTCTTGATGTTTATATTTTTCGGACGTTTATAAATTAAATTTTTTGAGTAGTCACGAAAAAACATGAAATTTTGATATTTTATTCGTATCGATATTCAGTAACGACCTGATTCCGCTGTTAGGGAAAAGCCAATGGAGAAAGAATGGGGGTCAGAAAACTTTTTGGTAGTAGGCTAGGATTTCCTTGCCTAGTCCAGATTTGGATGAAATTAGAGTCTTTAAGGTGTAGCAAAATCTGGTAACAATCGGGTGATTTAAATATGATTTAGATTACATGAGTAGATAGCCAACGTGTTAAGGAATTTGTACGACTTTACGGAATTGAATTTGGGCGAGTATAACTCCCGAAATTGAATTTAGCGTAAAGGGTATTTTCTGAGCGTCGTTGGTTAGAGGTGTGTTGTGAAATGGGGATTTTGGAATTCTCAAAATAGCTCTCTGTTTCGTTCCAGCCGCTTTGGCGCTGGAATTCGCCGCTCTGGCAGGGCCGTTATAATGGGATGAGGGCCGTTGTGGCAGGCTCGACGCGACTTAAGGTCGTTAATAAACCCCTAAACGACCTTATCTGGCACTTTTTTACTTTTAGAGCTAAAGAACGAACCCCAGGCGACTCCTACTCATTTTTAACCATTCTTGAGGCTAAAGGTAAGCTTTTCACTCCACGAATCAGTTTTTCGATCCGTAAAAATATAATGTATAAATATTGATGGGGGAGGGTTTTGTTATAGATTCTATGGTGCAAATAACCCTAAATTGGGTATTAAGATCTTGGGTTTGGTCTAGGGTTATTGGGTTTGTTATAATCCGGATAATTAGACCTTTGATTGTTGATCCTTAATTGTATGTTTTTAGACCACGAACAAGCGGGAAGAATCCGGAAAGGGAAGATTCAAGTGCCTTAGGGGATTCAAGCTTTGATTCGAGGTGGGTGATGGTTGTGATTTCATGTTGGTGTGATATATGTTTGTAATTGCTTCATTATAATGCATGTATGTATGCGAATGTTGCATTATTGATCACCCTAATCGTAAATGAGGATAATTGAATAATTGTATGCCATGAATCACCTCTTGTTGTATGATTGTGAGAATATACATTGTGATTGTGATTGTGGTTTGTTGAATGGATCGGTTGCCACGTTCCGACATAAACATAGGATCGGTTGCCACGTTTCGGTATAAACATAGGATCGATTGCCACGTTCCGGCATAAACATGGGATCGACTGTCACGTTCCGACATACTAACTTGGATCGGGTACCACAAACCGGTATGGTAACTGTTTGGGTTTGGGTTCCATGAGAGGACCATTGAATTGAGTTCCGTGAGAGGACCATTGAATTGTGTTGTGTATCTACTTGCGATGATTACGTTTATATCTAATGATGTTTGATATTGGAAGATTGTATGCTGCTCTAAAAGGATAATTGTATCTCTTGAGACTTGTGAAATTGTGTGTTATTGGTAAGAGATAACTAATATTGTATATGTTCGGTATATGCTTATTTTATAATGTTGTGGTTACTTGCATGTGTTTCACTTATTGGGATAGCCGCGTGATCCTACCAGTACACTGTGGTTGTGTACTGTTACTGCACTTACTCTTTCTTTGTTGAGTACAGGGCATCTTCAGGTGGCTATTGATAGACTTCAACTAGGTGACTAATGAGTGTGACCGGATTCAAGGGTGAGCCAGTTCTTTGAGGCTGCCATGGATCTTTCTTGTTTAAGTCCACTCTTTTCGGACTCAGACTATTTCTTAAAGGTGTTGTTTAGTTTCGGGGTTGTACCCCTTGTTCTTAGACTTGTCGTTAGTAGAGTTTTGGTACAATGACTTTCAGGTTCTAGGGGTTGAATTTTTGCATTAGTTTTGGTTAAGTTATTTGTTTAAACCTTTGGAGTTTATGGGAACTTCGTATTTTTATTGTCATTTAAACCTGCTTCTGTATCTTTAAATGCTTTAGTATTTGGTTGTGTTGTTAGTTTAGGTTGTAGTAATGGCTCTCCCACCGGAGGGTTAGTGTGGGTGCCAATCACGACGGTCTGGGTCGTGACATGTGCGATGCGTATATTTTTTAAGGTGTTTTTATGTCTTTTTCTTGATTCTTATATTTTTCGGACGTTTACGAGTTAATTTTTTTTTATATTTTTCAGGCAGTAATGAAAAAATGTGAAATTTTGATATTTTATTCGTATCGATATTCTAAGGAGACTGGTGCAATTCGGGAAATTTTGGAGTCTTTTTCTTGATTTTTATATTTTTTGGACGTTTACGAAATAAAATTTTTGATATTTTTTGGGCAGTCACAAATAAAAGTGAAATTTAGATGTTTTATTTGTATCGTTATTCAAAGGTAACTAGTGCGATTCAGGAATTTTTAGAGGTGTTTTGAAATCTCTTTCTTTATTCTTATATTTTTAGAACGTTTACGAATTAAAATTTTTGATATTTTTCAGGCAGTTATGAAGAAAGGTAAAATTTTGATATTTTATTCGTATCAATATTCTAAGGTGACTGGTGAGATTCGGGAATTTTTTCAGGTGTTTTTATGTCTTTTTCTGGATTTTTATATTTTTTGGATGTTTACGAAGTAAAAATTTTGATATTTTTTGTGCAATCACGAAAAAATGTAAAATTTTGATATTTTATTTGTATCGATATTCTAAGGTGACTAGTGCGATTCGGAAATTTTTTGAGTTATTTTTATGTCATTTTCTTGAATTTTATATTTTCCGGCGTTTAGGAATTAAATTTTTTGATATTTTTGGGCAGTCACGAAAAAATATGAAATTTTGATATTTTATTCGTATCGATATTCTAAGATCACTAGTGCAATACATGAATTTTTTGAGATGTTTTTATGTCTTTTTCTTGATT
Source organism: Solanum piurae (assembly GCA_029582685.1). Lineage (NCBI taxonomy): Eukaryota > Viridiplantae > Streptophyta > Magnoliopsida > Solanales > Solanaceae > Solanum > Solanum piurae. Next base: position 3,112 of record JAJOOO010019426.1, on the reverse strand, counting down.
TTTTTATTTTTCAGACATTTATGAATAAAATTTTTTGATATTTTTTAGGAAGTTACGAAAAAATATGATTTTATTGGTATCGATATTCTAAGGTGACTAGTGCAATTCGAGAATTTGTTGAGGTATTTTTATGTCTTTTTTTAAAAAATATTTTACTGACGCTGTTTACGAATTAAATTTTTTTATATCATACGGGTAGTCATGAAAAATGTGAAATTTTGATATTTTATTCGTATCAATATTCTAAGGTGACTGGTGAGATTCGGGAAATTTTGGAGGTGTTTTTATGTCTTTTTCTTGATTATTTTTTATTTTTCGGACGTTTACGAATTAATTTTTTTATATTTTTCATGCAGTCACGATTTTTTTTTGAAATGTTGATAATTTATTCGTATCGATATTCTAAGGTGACATGTGCGATTCAGGAATTTTTTGAGGTGTTTTTATGTTTTTCTTGATTTTTATATTTTTCGCACATTTACGAATTAAAATTTTTGATAATTTTCAGGCTGTAATAAAAAATGTGATTTTATTTGTATCGATATTCAAAAGTGACAGGTGCAATTTGGGATTTTTTTAAGGTGTTTTTATGTCTTTTTCTTTATTTTATATTTTTCAGAAGTTTACCAATTAAATTTTTTGATATTTTTCGGGTAGTCACGAAAAAATGTTAATTTATTCGTATCGATATTCTAAGGTGATTGGTGAGATTCGGTAAATTTTTGAGGTGTTTATAGTATTTTTCTTGATTTTTATATTTTTCAGATGTTTACAAACTAAAATTATTGATAATTTTCGAACAGTCACGAAAATAATGTGAAATTTTGATACTTTATTCTGATCGATATTCTAAGGTGACTGGTGCGATTTGAGAATTGTTTGAGGTGTTTTTATGTCCTTTTCTTGATTTTTATATTTTTCGGACGTTTACGAATTAAATTTTTTGATTTTTTCCGGGCAGTCACGAAAAAATGTGAAATTTTTATATTTTACTCATATCGATATTCTAAGGTGACTGGTGGGATTCGAGAATTTTTTGAGGTGCTCTTATGTCTTTTTCTTGATTTTTATATTTTCCGGACATTTACGAATTAAATTTTTTGATATTTTTCGCGCTGTCACAAAAATATCTGAAATTTTGATTTGTTATTCGTATCGATATTCTAAAGTGACTGGTGTGAATCAGGAATTATTTGAGGTGTTTTAAGTCTTTTTCTTGATTTTTATATTTTTCGAACGTTTACAAATTAAAATTTTTGATATTTTTCAGGAAGTCAGTAAAAATTGTGCAATTTTGAAATTTTATTCTTATCGATATTCTAAGGTGACATGTGCGATTCGGACATTTTTTGAGGTGTTTTAATGATTTTTTCTTTATTTTTAACTTTTTTTGTATATTTACGAATTAAAATTTTTGTCATTTTTTGAGTAGTCACGAAAAATGTGAAATTTTGATATTTTATTCGTATTGATATTCTAAGGTGACTGATGCAATTCGGGAATTTTTTGAGGTGCTTTATGTCTTTTTCTTGAATTTTATATTTTTCGGACGTTTACGAATTAAAATTTTTGATATTTTTTGGGCCATCAAGAAAAAAAGTGAATTTTTATATATTTTATTCGTATTGATATTCTAAGGTGAGAAGTGTGATTCGGGAAGCTTTACAGGTCATTTTAAGTCTTTTTATTGATTTGTATATTTTAGATCGTTTACGAATTAAAATTTCTGATATTTTTTGGGCAGTTACAAAAAAATGTGAAATTTTGATATGTTATTCGTATCGATATTCAAAGGTGACTGGTGCGATTCGGGAATTTTTATGTCTTTTTCTTGATTTTAATATTTTTTGAACATTACGAATTAAAATTTATTATATTTTTCAGGCAGTCACGAATAAATGTGAAATTTTTATATTTTATTCTTATCGATATTCTAAGGAGACAGGAGCGATTCAAGGATTTTTTGAAGTGTTTTAATGTCTTTTTCTTTATTTTTTAAATTTTTGGATATTTTTCGGGCAATCACAAAAAATTGTAAAATTTTGATATTTCATTTGTATCGTTATTCTAAGGTGATTGGTGTGATTCGTGAATTTTTTGAGGTTTTTTTTATGTCTTTTTCTTGAATTTTATATTTTCCGGACGTTTACTAATTAAAAGTATTGATATTTTTCTGGCAGTCACGAAAAATGTAAAATTGTTATATATTATTTATGTTGATATTCTAAGGTCACTGGTGCGATTCAGGAGTTTTTTGAGGTGTTTTTATGTCTTTTTCTTGATATTTATATTTTTTGGATGTTTAGGAAATATTTTTTTTGATATTTTTCGGACAGTCTAAAAAATGTAAAATTTTGATATTTCTTTTATCGATATTCTAAGGTGACTGGTGCGATTCGAGAATATTTTTGAGGTTTTCTATGTCGTTTTCTTGATTTTTTTATTTTTTCGACGTTTTTGAATTTATATTTTTGATATTTTTTGGGAAGTCATGAAAAATTGTAAAATCTTGATATTTTATTCGTATTGATATTCTTAGGTGACTGGTGCGATTGGAGAATTTTTTGAGGTGTTTTTATGTCTTTTTCTTGATTTCTATATTTTTCGGACGTTTACGAATTAAATTTTTTGATATATTTTGGGTAGTCGCGAAATTTTTTAAAACTATGATATCCTATTTGTATCGTTATTCTAAAGTGATTGGTGCGATTCGTGAATTTTTAATGTGTTTTTATGTCTTTTTCTTGATTTTTATATTTCTCAAACTTTTACGACTAAAGATTATTGATATTTTTCAGACTGTCGCAAAAAAATGTAATATTTTGTTCTTTCATTCGTATCGATATTCTAATGTGACCTATGCGATTCGGTAATTTTTTGAGGTGTTATTATGTCTTTTTCTTGAATTTTACTTTTTTTCGACGTTTAAAAATTAATTTTTTTGATAATTTTTGGGCAGGCACAAAAAATGTACTCCCTCTGTCCCAATTTATATGACTTACTTTCCTTTTTAGTCAGTCCCAAAAAGAATGACACATTTCTATTTTAAGTAACAATTTGCCTATAAAATGTCTTTTTTACCCTTAATGAAATGATTTACAACCACACAAAT
>JAJOOO010019424.1:0-12789 GCA_029582685.1 Solanum piurae | reverse complement strand
ATATTTAGACAAAATAAGCATTCGAGGACACTATTCTTATTAAAATAAAGCCCTAAATGGGTCCAATTTGTGGACTCATCAACACCCCCAACTTAAATTTTTGCTTGTCCTCAAGCAAACTCAAGTTCAGCCGTTCAAAAAGGGTGTCTTAAACAGTGCTACACAAGATTCAATCATGAATGCACACAACAAGACTGAATTTACTTGTGCAAGGATCAATTGTGTACTCAAAGATTCAGGTTGTACAAGTTCAAGCTCAACCAAAGTATCTAAATGCCCTCACATGAAGAATGATTCCAAATTCACACACAGAGGCTAATCAATTCAAGGTCAGGAATCAGATCCAATGCTCACACTCAAAAAAGAGGAACACAATGCATGTTTTCACCCATAGGTTTTCCCTTAATTTCCAATCGACTTTCGATTCAGTTTACTCAAGACCAAAAAGGTCTTTCTAAGGCTTGTAATGGGGCTGAGTGTAAATGTATGGTCATTTAGGCTCAGTGACTTTTTGTTCATGGCATGTGGTATTCTCAAGGCATTCCCATCTTTTCCTTTATCAATTCTTTTTCTAGTGCTTCTAAGTCCTCTTTTTATTAACCTTTATGGATTGCTTGGAAATCCGATTTCCTTCGTACTTTGTTCCACAGTTGTTGTTTTTTTTTTTTTTGGTATTAAAGGGGTTTCCACTTATGCAATACCATGGGTTAGGGGGGACTATTTCTTGCACTTCTTGACTTCTCCTATTCCTTTCACCACACCCTTAACTTAGGCTTTTGGCCTAAGTGGGCTATAGGTAGTGGGTCAAGTAAGGTCTAGGGTTCATCAAGGTTCTTCCAAAGAAAGGTAAGGCTCAAAGGGTGTTCAAAAGAGTTTCACACACTCACGGGCAGGCCACAGAAGAGGTATATGTCAAATTTGGCTCACACTCTTTAAAGTTGCCTAAAATCATTTCAAGAGGACACCTTTCTAAATCAATCACACTAACAGGGCAAATTTTAGGTTTATTCATGCATGGTTCAAAGAAAGCTAATCACACAAGGCATCGACACTTAGGTCAAATAATACTACATACTTTCGCTACTGTGCACCGGTCATCGCAAAAGAATCAATTGCATAACTGGCTAATCACAACGAGATGAAAAGAGTTCACATATTGTCTATGCAACTTCATTTGGTCTCATCGTAGCTGTACATTCATGTTCATTCAATTGAGACCACTATTGAAGTCATCGGTATTGATCGAAACCGAGACTTAAATTTTTGCAAAAGAACAGCCACATTCACTTGACGAAGGGTGGCAAAAATGTGCGAAAAATTCAAATTTATTTGGAAGGGTCAAAATCATTTTGCAATTAAAAGTAAACGGAGCCACGAGTTCAAACAATTGCAAAGCAGTTTTAAAAACACAATTAAAATAGAACAACCCAAATATACACAAAACACAAGTATTCATATCAAGCAAACAAAGGGTGAAGCCTCACCCCACCACAAATAAAAAGGTATTTGTCCTCAAATATATAACAATAATTCAGAGGTCAAATTAAAGAAAGGTAGAGATAGGGTTAGAGAGTAATCCTGGTTAGGTAGCTGTTTCGAGTTGTAGTCCTTCAATAGATGTCACATAAAGCAGAAGGTATGTTGCGGGCGTTTGGTGCATTTCCAAGTGATTCATCAAGCTCTGTACAACTTTTCTTAGCATTCCAATGCACCTATCTTCAACCCACGCTTTCGAGTGATTAATCAACTACCGTTTTGTATGTTGGGTTGCAGCTTATCCCGTTCGTTCCCATTTGGTGGTAGCGCTTTGACTTCTGGAGATTCGGCGCTTCGCCAAACAAATTTTTACTTCGCCGAGTTTTACTGAATTTCTCAGCAACTGTGGATGTTCAAACGGCGGTGACCATCGGGGTGGCCGATTCACCAAAACCTTCCTGAGATCACCGAGTTTTTTACTGACTCCAGGCTCAGAGGGTACCTTGCGTCAAATAGTGAAATGTCATTGATCGCCGGCGTCTTCGGCAACTCGCTAATTGGGTCCGCTGCTCCCCATTGTGCACCTCTTTGACGCCTACCACACTCTAATCTGTAAAACTAAGATACCATTATTTTACTAGTATGAAAATATAAGATAATAGGGGGTTTTGGGTTCCCTCCCAAACAGCGCCTGAGTTAACCTCACGGCACGATGCAAGTCAAAGACTACTCATCGTCCTCAGAATCACCCATGGTGTAATCAGGTGAATCTTAGGTGAACGGAGGATAGTGACCTGTCATCAAATAGGTGATTTGAGCATCCTGCAGCTGAATGGTCATGGAGTTCGAAGTAGTTACTTCGTTTAGCGTATCAATGTTGTCCTTCATGTCATTCAATTTCTTATCATGCTCATCAAGTTTATGTTGGATGAGTGAGGAGGTATCGTTACTTTGCATACCCTCATACCTCTTTCCCTGTTTGCACTCTCGAAAAGGGAAGTTATTTTCCTTCTCCTTGGGTTGCTCTTCCAATCCCGTCTCCCGTTTGGATAGAACATCTACTTGTGCCACCAATTTATCCCATTCATATTTATGTTGGGCTTCTTTGTTGGTTTCAGCTATTTTATCAAGTAGTGTTGCAATGACTTCATAGGGTTGGTTTAGCATTCTGCCTTCAAAAAGGTGTTCAACTATGCTTCTATTTTCGGGTTCGAGATCCCGAAAGAAGTAATCCAGCAGTGTCTTATCATTCATTCCATGGGATGGGCATGTCTGCACAATTGCATTGAATCTCCTCCACAATTCCGAAATTGTTTCCTCCCCTGCCTGTTTAAATGTCAATAGGTTATCCCTGAAGTTCAATATGTTCAAAAGAGGATGATCTGTGTGATATCCATAGTGCTCATCCATTTTTGTTTCTCTGCATTGGTCTTCACACAAGAAAAACAAAACTACAACTAAGATTAGTAAAGCTAAAACTAAGAAAAACCAAGAATTCTACTGAACTAAAAATTCTCAAATAACACCACTCCCCGGCAGCAGCGCCATTTTGATGCTTATCGTGACCAATGACACTAACCTACGGTACGAGTGTCTACAATCATCGATAATATAGTAACCCAACTAAAGGTTGGGGTCGTGTCCCAAGGGAGTGGTTTTGAGAATTGATAGAAAAATAAAATTTAGTTCTAACTAGTCATAGCTAAAGACATTAACGAGTAAAAACATAGTAAATTAAAGGGGGTGACACAAAAGTGTCAAATATCAATATGGGGGTTTGTCACAACTAGTAAAAACAACAAAAATAACAAGAAAATAAAGTATGGGTAAGAATTCTTGGGGTATGACCACAATACAAGTTGAGTTAAGAAGTTGGGTACATGCATTTGAAACAAAATTTATAAGATAATGGTGACTAGGCTAAGCTTTAAATGGAAATAAGTTCCCTCTCAGGCAACTTACCCGGTTTCAAATGTGTTCCTCTCGAACACCCATTAGCCTCATGAAGACCAGCCTACGCCTTACCCTACTCACTCTCTCGAGCTGAGTGTTAGGATATGGGACTAGGGCTCACCCTCTCGGGCTGAACCTCATGTCCACCCACTCCTTAGGCCATCAGTCTAGTGGTCTTAATTTCGCGACCTCCATCTCGGGCAAGCCGAAAACACATGGGTGACTTTGTATTTGCAACTACAAACTCTTTAGGTTAAGCCACAACCAGTAGGTGAAATCACCACCAAACTACATCTAACCTATCAGCAAGTAAGACCCAACAATAATATCAACTCATATTTGCTAAATCACACCCCTAAAATGGAGGTTTTTAGCCACACATCAAGAAATAACAAAATACACCTAAAATGATAGTGAAATCAAATGGGTTTAAGAAATTAAACCTTGATATAAGCAAAGGAAGAAGAATGGAGAAGACCTACTTCCAACTTTGGGAAGATGAAACCCTTCTTTCTTCAAGTCTCCCACAAAACCCTCTCCAAAATTGAGAGAAAAATATCTCAAAAAGTACTATTCTATTCTGGAAATTAAAATTAATGTTCGACTCCCTAAAATTAATAAATAAGTTTAGTATTTATTGACTTTAGAAAAAACCGCTGGCGGATCTTTCGGCGAAGTTAGTCGACGTCGCCGAATGACTCGGCGACTCGCCCTTCTTCTGTTTCATCACCGTTTCATGCTTTCCTTCAACATATTTACATTGTGGAACATTGGGAGGTATAGTAATACTTCGCAGAACTATTCGGTGAAGCGCCGACTGCTCCGTTTATCGCCTTTTTAATCCTCTTCCTTCAAGGCTTCGCGTATTGGAACAAAGGGTGAAATTTGTCCCATTGGTGACTCGCCAAGTGTGCTCGGCGGAGCTCAGACTTCAGCTTCTTCATTCTTTTCAGCCTTTTTGTTCCTTTTTGCGCCTAAGTGTCCATGCTTTCACTAAAACTTCAAATACCTAAAACTTAAGGGTTATCATCAGCTATTTAGACAAAATAAGCATTCGAGGACACTATTCTTATCAAAATAAAGCCCTAAATGGGTCCAATTTATGGACTCATCAGTTCCACCCATAGAGTCCCCTAAAAATCCCCCAAATTTGTGAAGAAGAACCCCAATGTAAGCTAGGGTTTCTTCCATTGTGTGGGTTTAGTTGGGTATGATTCCAATTGCTTGGATAAAAATAATTTATGATAAATTTAGTGTTGATTCATGATATGATAATGAATTTATGTGAATTCCATGGTTAATCCATGATTCAAGTTATGTGGGTTTATGCCATGAAAGGTAAAATTGAAGGTTCTAAGGTGATCTTCTAGAATAGATGTTATGGATAAGTAATTTACAAGAATAAAAGCATGTGAATAGGAATTGATACTAGATTTATGAAGGTATGATAGATCATTATTTGTAGTGATTGAATATGGGACTTTATGATGATTTATGACTAGAATTGCCTATGACTAAAGCTTGTGATTATTATGTCTTGTGATCTAACCAAATATGATGATTGTAGAGTAAATATTGAGAGTAAGGCTTCAAATCCAAGATTATGATCACTAGGGCTTATTGAGTAAGTCTAACATGATGAGATAGCTTGCATAAAATTGGTATACAAAATAGATAGAGTTGTCGTGGAAGGTTTTTACCCACATGACCTACCTAGAACTAGATGAATGCATGTATGTAGAATGTCAAACATCTTCTCACATAGAATTGTTCTACATTGAAAGGTTAAAGACCTAAAATGAATCAAAGCATGTTAGAATAGAATAGTTTGAAGTTGTGACATATAATCCCTTCATGTATAGCTTGTTTAGGTAGCATGAGTTAGGAGTTCTCATGGTAGCTTGGGATTGAGGAATGATAATATCTTAAGGATTGGCTTAAATTAGCATTGGTAGGATGCTTTTCATGGTAGCTCGAATTAGTGTAGGCATGGTAGCCTAGGATTGAGGATCTATATTCTCCTATCGGTAGCTTGAATCAGCATTGTCAGAATGCCTTCATGGTAGCATGACTTGGTTAGGCCAAGACCATTTCATGGTAGCTTAGGATTTGAGGATTCATACTCACCTAAGGGTAGCTTAGGATTGAGACATCATACTCTTCTAAGGGTAGCTTAGGGTTGAGGATTCATACTCCCCTAAGGGTAGCATGCATTATATTGAATGTTTGCATGGTAGCTAGGTTGGGTTACTTGTACCCTTCCTTGTATACCTTGTTTTTGCATGAGAGTGTGTTTTCCATGGTAGTTAGGTCTAGCCTAGTATGGTGCTATTATTTGATAGTCTAGAATTATAAATAGTAAGAATTGAGTAAGATAGCCTAAAGAAGTACTTAGTGTGAATAGTAGTATGGGATGCTGTTCATACATGGCACAACTATAACTTGAAGCTACTTATAAGGTGTTCTCTTATGTGATGTATGTTTAGCTTGGATTGTTGCTATAGTTGCCCTCCATGATATGATCGACTTAAGTTGATAGTTCCTTTTCTATATGAAGTAGGTCAAGAGTGACCCCTATAAATTCTAAGTATGAATATGGTGACTTCAAGGATATGCTTAGTATGTGTAGTATTATGGGATGCCACCCATGCATTGCACAAGTGTGCTTTGAAGATACTTAGGAGTATAGTACTCGATTGATATGAAAACCTAAGTCTTGACTATGAATGTGGACTATGCCCAAGAATGACCAAAAAGTGGTACTTAGTTTGGATGGTATTATGGGATGTCGTTCATACATTGCACGAGTATGCTTTGAGGTGGCTTGTGAAGTAGTTCTCTGATAATATGAAAGACTAAGGGTTGAAGAATGTTAGTATGAAGGTATAATTAAAGACTATGCCATGAACACGATTTATCTCCTATGCTCATTAACTATGTCTTATGTTGACTTATGATTATATGATGCTTATGTTGGAGATTATGCTATGACTATGTTATTATCTCTTATGCTTATGTCTTATGTTGACTAACCATTTTGAAATTCTCTTTTTATGTTGTGCTAGCTATCATACTTGGTACATTTTGTACTAATGCATACATTGCCTACATTCTAATCAAATTTAGGGTTTCAGAGATTGAGTTCCTTTGGAGGCTAGGTTTCTAAGGAGCAAGAAGAGTTCAAGATTTGGTGAGTCCTCATATCTTTTATGACAAACCCATTATTTCTCTTATGTCATTTCTTTATGTTTTAGACTTTTGTATGGGCTGCATCCCAAGACTTTTATTCAAGAGTTAAATAGATGGTTCGAGACAAAAGAGTAGTAAAGACTTTCTCTTGCTTTATGAAAATGTTTTTGATTGTATTTTAATTTTTTTTTAAAATTTCTGTACTTTTCTATTATCTTATGTTATGATATGCTAAGGTCTTGTATGAGACCCCTTCGGAGTCAAGTACGCCATGTTACGTATAGGGGGTACCCCTAGGTCGTGACATGAAGTCATGCATGTGTTCATCTTTGAGAGTGTGAGAGTTGTAAGTGATTCCGAAACTATAAATTGTTGAAGAACTTTGTGTGAATATGTAATCTTCTTTATGTGAGGGAATTTGTGTACCTTTGTTGAGTTTGAACTTACATTTGAAGCAAGTATTATGAACTTGAGCATTTTTGATAATGGTGAGTCACAATTTGAATCTTTGAGTGCACAATTGATCATTGCATGAGTAGTTGAGTCTTTTTGTCTGCATTCATGTTGAGTCTTTTTGTCTGCATTCATGTTGAGTCTTTTGTAGCACTGTTTAAGAAATCCTTTTTGAATTGTTGAACTTGAGTTTTACTTGAGGACAAGCAAAACTTAAGTTGGGGGTGTTGATGAGTCTAAGATTTGGACTCATTTGGGGCTTTGTTTATATAGATTTAGTGTCCTCGAATGCTTCTTTTGTGCTATAAACTAATGAAAAATCCTTGGTTTTCAGGTATATGGGTTGAGGAACAAAGCAAGGACACTAATAGGCAAAAAGGACAACACAAGCTGAAAAAGTGGGAGAAAAACAAGCCTGACGATCGCCAAGAGAACTCGGTGAATCACCAAGTTACCCCTGGACCACCTAAATTTACAGAACATTGAGCCTGAAATAGGAAAAACTTAGGCAATCTGCATTTCCTTTCGGCGAATCACTGACTGCATCGGCGAAAGAAGATCATGTCGCCGAACGTACTGGTCAAGGCCAAGGTGAACTCGAATTGGGAGCTAAAATACAAAAGGGTGCATCGCGAAAGGGATCAGCGGTCCCGATCTATATCGCCTAAAATTATAGTGTTTGAATGAGGAAAATAAGAAGAAAGAAGGCGATAGACAAGGACGATCGGCAAGTCGCCTACTGGTCAATGAAGCCATAGTTTTCTCGCCGATTTACCCCAAAAATCCACACCTCAGATCAGTATAAATTGATTTTTGGAAGAGAGAGAAAGCATTCAGTCATTGTGAGGAACGAATTAAGTATAGCAAAAACACTTTTCAATTGGGTATTGTAATAGATAAGATATTATTCATCTGAGAACTTCAATTTTCAAATACCCAGCCATGAAGCATGTAATAGGTATTGATTTTTTTTCTTTTAGGATTATTGGCTAAAACACCGATCTTGGGGGTTTGACGATGTAACCAATTACTTTTTTTGACTTAATGGGTGCCAGTTATTATTGTTTTTGGTGTTAATTTTAAGTGGGTCTGAGTTATTGTTGTGGTTTAATCTCTCTATTGTATGTTTATTTCAATATAATTCAGGGTTTTATGATTGCTTGAGAAAGAAGTGTAAAGCTAAAGTAATAAGTTGGCACCTATAGTTAGTGGGTCATGACAGTTTCATATTGAGAATGTGAAACACAAGATTCATCCTATGTATCTAGCGAGAGAGAGTTGATGTGGTGAGGTTTTGGACTGATCTTTTTATGTAGTGCATTGAGGTTCGAGAGAACTCAATGGAAACGAGGTAATTGTTCGAGAGAAAAGTGTCTCACCTAAAGTCCATCCTATCCATGAATAATTAGCATTTTTTGTCGGCAATTTGCACCGGTTGAGTTGAACTTAGCAGTTGGTTAGTAAATCCCCCAAGCATCTTTCCTCTATTTGGTTGTTCCTATTTAATTGCAGAAGTGTTTTCTAGTCTTAAAACCTCTCACTTTGGAATTGGGATTACTCCTCCGATTTGGTCCATAGTTTCCGAAAACTTTTATTCTTTCAACTGCAAAAGTTAGTGTTATAATTTCATATTGGAATTCAAAATATAACTACTCTCTGTGGGATCAACCCTAACTCTTTTGTTGGGCTTATACTGCTTAACGATCATCTATACCTAGTATCGGATGAGGAGTAGTTGATACGGTAATCAAGTACGCTTTGCTTTCCCATCCTTTTTGGGATGATAAGCCGTACTAGTCTTAACACGAGTACCAACACCATTTTGGAAAAAATTTCCAAAACAAAGAAGTGAAATGGGTAACATGATCGAAAATAATGGACAAAGGCACTCTGTGCAACTTTACAATTTCTCTCAAGTACAACTTAGCATAATAATCCGCCAAATAGGAAACCTTGACGGGGATAAAAATTAGCCAATTTCGTCATACGATCCACTATCACCCAAATTGAATCAAGCTGTCAACATTTAGAACACACAAATGACCTTGATATCGAAGTAGACCATCTCCCCCTTAGGAGAAAGCCTCAACGAAATGCTTAAGCGCTACTTCTTTCAATTCAACCAAAATTTGATGAAAACCTTGCTTGGCTTTCACATTAGCCAAAAAAGATGATTTTGAGTCGTTGTGAACCTTAACACCACCCTTGATGGAGTCCACTAACTAAACACCTAATCGGGCCAATACATTAACATCTTGAACCAACCCTTTCTTACCTTCTTCAATATGAGCAACACTACCTATGGATAACCGACTAAGAGCATCCGTCACCATGTTTGCCTTTCCAAGTTGATAGAGAACACTCATATCATAATCATTCAATAACTCAAGCAACCTTCTTTTGCGATGATTTAGATTCTTCTGATTAAACACATATTTCAAACTCCTGTGGTCGGTAAACACATCTACATGAACACCATACAAATAATGCCTCCAAATATTTAAGGGAAAACAAACCGCCGCTAGTTCAACGTCATGGGTAGAATAATTCTTCTTATGAATCTTAAGTTTTCTTGAGGCATAGGCATTAACTATCCCATTTTGCTAAAGCACACACCCTAGCCCAATTTTGGAGGCATCACAATAAACAACAAAAGCATTAGTCCCTTCCTGTAAGTAAACACCGGATCGAAAGTAAGTCTATCCTTCAACTCTTAAAAACTCTTCTCACACATTTTAGACCATATGAACTTAGCCTTCTTTTGAGTCAAAGCCATCAAAGGAGAGTCAATTGAAGAGAATCCCTCTAAAAACCTTTTAAAGTAACCGACTAAACCCAAGAAACTCCTAATATTCGAAGGTGTTAGAGGTGTACCCCAACTCTTGACCACACCCGTCTTCTTAGTATCTACGTCAATGCCCTTACTTGAAACAATGTGACCAAACAAAAGCTAAGGACCTTAGAAAAAACTCACACTTGCTAAACTTCACAAAGTGTTTTTGCTTCTTATGAATTTGCAACACGATCCTTAGATGATCAATATGCTCATTTTCACTTCTCGAATAGATCAATGTATCATAAATCAACAAAATCACAAACATATCAAAACCTATTAGGGCAACTTCACCCACCTCAAACTAACTTATAGGATATCTACACCTTAATCCATACAAGGCCTCAAATGAAGCCATACCAATACTCGAGTGATAATTGTTGTCATATGCAAACTCAATCAAAGTCAAGAGATCATCCCAATTTCCTTTTAAATCAAACACACAAGCTCTCAACATATTTTCCAAAGATTGGATAGTACGCTCAGCTTTTCCATCGGTTTGGGGGTGAAAAGTCATACTGCGCTTAACACAAGTACCAAGACCCTTTGGAAAGATTTCATAAACTAAGAAGTGAATTGAGCACCACGATCTGAGATAATGGATAAAGGCACTCCATGTAACATTACAATATCCCTCAAGTCATAAACATTGGGAACACACAAACAACCTTGATATCTAAGCACTCCATCTCTCCTTTGGGTTAAAGTCTCAACGGATTTCTTAAGTACCACTTCCTTCAATTCAGCCAAAGTTGGATCAAGACCTTGCTTGGCTTTCACATCCACCACAAAAGATGATTTGAAACATTGTTGACCACAACACCACCATTGGTGGAGTCCATTAACTGAACACCCAACCAGGACAACCCATGAACATGTAGAACCAACTCCTTCTTATCTTCATCGATATGAGCAACACTACCTATAGATAACCGACTAAGAGCACCCACCACCCTATTCTCCTTACTGGGGTGATAGAAAACACTCATATCATAGTCTTTTAATAATTCAAGTCACCTTCTTTGGAAAAGATTTAGATCCATCTAATTAAGCACATATTGTAAACTCTTATTGTCGGTGAAAACATCGACATGAAAATCACACAAATAGTGCCTCCTAATCTTTAAGTTGAAAACAACCTCCATTAGTTCAAGGTCATCGGTACGATAATTCTTTTCATGAACCTTAAGTTTCCTCGAAGCATAGGCAATAACCAATTCTCAATACGTCACAATAAACAACAAAATCCTCAGTCCCTTCTGGTATGGTCAACACCGAAGTGGAAGTCAATCCATCCTTCAACTCCTGAAAACTCTTCTCACATGCTTCAGACCATATAAACTTAGCCTTCTTTTGAGTCAAGGCTGTCAATGGAGAGGCAATCGAAGAAAACTCCTCAACAATTCTTTTATAATAACCATCTAAACCCAAGAAACTTATAATATCCGAAGGGGATAGAGAACTAGGCCAACTCTTGACCGCATCCTTCTTCTGAGGATCTACCTCTATACCCTAACTTGAAACAATGTGACAAAGAAAATTTGCGGACCTTAGCCAGAACTCACATTTGCTAATCTTAGGAAAGAGTTGTTGGTCCTTGAGAAATTCCAACACAATCCGAAGATGATTGATGTGATCATCCTCACTTCTCGAATAGATCAATATATAATCAATGAGCACAATCACAAGAATGTTAGGATATTGTCGAAACACCCTATTCATCAAATCAATAAAAACGGCTGGAGAATTAGTCAAACAAAAAGACATCACCAAAAATTCAAAATGAACATATCGAGTTCTAAATGCCATTTTTAGAATATCATTTTCCTTTACCCTCAATTGGTGATAACCCGGTCAAAGGTTAATCTTGGAGAAGTAAATCGATCCTTGAAGTTTGTCAAACATATCATCTATCCTTGGGAAAAGATACTGATTCTTAACAGTAACCTTATTCGACTGTGGATAGTCTACACACATATGAAGAGAACTGTAACACCCCGAAAATTCTATGATTTAAGTTAGAGCCTCACCTTATGAATAATGACTTAAAAATAGTTAAAATTATGTTTCTAAACCTAAATTAATGCTATTGACTTGGTTTGGAAGAGTAAAAGTCTAAACGTCAAGAAACGACCACGACGTCCGGAAACTAGAGAAGAATGTTTCCTAGTTTGTCCTTAGATTTTGGGCAGCTTTGGGAGTGTCGTATGATGGTATACTCATGTAAAAAGGTTTAAATTAGGTAAATATATGTTTATAGGGTCAAAATGTTTGAATACGATTCTCCGGGGCCACCCTAAGGGACCCCGAGGAGGACCCTAACCTTGGCCAAGCAAGCTGCCAAGGCAGGTTGCGAATTATACTTGGAGGGAATAGTTCCGCGTCGCGGACTAACTCCCCCAAGGAGCAAAAATATTGTTCGCGATGTGGTCAAGTCACAGATTCTACCTTCTCGAAATTTAATTCCAAGTATCTTCAGGGAACAGCTCCGCGTCGCGGACTTGTTCTGCTACAAAAATGAAGAAATTTAGAAATCGATTTTTATTACATTAGAGAGTCCAACTAACTGAGGGGTATTTTAGGTACTTTAGGGGATGTGTATATAATGATTTTTAAGTCACTTAACCTCACTTTTATCACTCAAACACAAAACCCCAAAGATCTAAACCTAAAGTTCCTCCTTCTCTCTACTCTCTCTCTTCCCAATAACTCCATTGAAGAAGATTGGAGCTTCAAGAAGAAGACCAACTCTCCAAGGTTTCAACTCAGAGTTTCGTGGTTAATTCGTAAATAAGGTATGGTTGCTTATCACTCTTGGGATTCCTTTCCCCAAGAGGCCCCTTCAAGATGAATTTCAAAATCTCCAATTTCTAGGTTTCAATCCA
>JAJOOO010019422.1:0-16287 GCA_029582685.1 Solanum piurae | reverse complement strand
TCTCTTTACAAAAATACTCTACCTTATTTAGTTTTATTTTTATTTTTACATTTTCTTTGCAAACTTTAATTATTCATTCTTTAAAATAAAATTTTCATCTTATTTAGCTTACATATTTTTGTGTGTGCATTTTCATGATTGTGCCATATATTTTAAAAATTAAACTTTCATCTTATTTAACTTAAAAATTAAACTTTCATCTTATTTAGATTTAAAATGATATGTACATTCAATTTAGCTTAAAATAATATTTTCATCTTATTTAGCTTAAAAATAAAACTTTCATCTTATTTAGCTTAAAAATAAAACTTTCATTTTGAGTTTATTAAAGTTATCTACATTTTAGTTAGAGAGAAAATATTTTTTTAAGTGAGTAATAAACTATTTAATGAAAAATGTGTAATTTAGTAGTGGAGTGAACATCTTAAGAGAAATCAAAATATAAATAAACATAATAATTACGCAAATAAATTCAACTTATAATATATTCATAAATAAAAATTGTATTTATAAAATGTAAATTTTTAATAGAAAAATATATTTATCATAAAAACAACAAATAATTAAGGTTGTGAATGTTATTATAAATGTTGTTAAAAATTATGTTAATATGTATGAATGTAAAAGTGATGTATAAAAAAGAGTTTAAGGGGGATATTTTTGTTAATTTACACCCTTTATCCCAGGATAACTTATCCGGGGATTACTATACCACCCCGAGTGAGGGATAACTTATCCAAGGACTAATTGTTAATCCTGGGATAAGTTATCCCTACCCTTGCAACCAAACAATGAATTAAAGGTCACTAAAAAGTTATCTCGAGATTAATTCCTCTTATCCATCACACCAAACGACCCCTCAGGTTAGAAGAATGTTTATGATAATTGTTGGTGTTTTCCCTTTTTTTTTAAGAATGGGCAGCAAAAAGGATTAATTGAAATATTTTCAATGGATTGAAATGACTTTCAATAGTTTTTAACTAAGCATTGGACTTTAAATAGTCAATTTAAAAAACATAATTGACATAATTTGAAATTTAAAATAACCTAAATATCTCAACAGTTCAAACAACCTAACTAAATTTCAAAATTCAAATTCATTTTAATTTAAACAACTTATTTTTCTAAAAACTACTGCAACAACTAAAAACAAGCTTCAACACTCCTCCTTTATTTTAGTTAATGCAATTGAAAAAGTGTCCACCCTCAATTTCTGCTTTTGTAGTTGATGTTGAATTCATTCATTATTTTTTCAACTTGCAATTTATTTTTTTTCTTTTTGATTTTGTGCTTCAAAAACACATTTCATGACAATGTCTTGTATAAAAGTCTTTTCTTAAAGTGTTTTTATTTGGACGATTATAAAATTTGCTAAGTGTTGTTGTAAGTATTTTTTTTTTTCATCACAACAACACATATGTCATAGATTATAAAATATGATTTCATTTTCAAGAAAAAAGGTGGAAGAGAGAGGAAGTGGGGGCAGGGGGCGTGGAGAAGTGAGTGTAGATAGTAAATGACAAGCTTTTTTATTTATATTTAATTTACTATGAAACCCAAAATCATATCAATCATATGAGTCCATATTAAGTAATTTTCAATTATTTTAACGAAGAACAACCTAAAGAGTCCTTAAACTATAAGATTTGGTACAATATCCCTTTATTCATCTTATGAGAGTGGACCATTTGAAATAAAGATATTTTTTTAGTCAAACAAATTGACCTTAAAGATATTTGAGAACCAAACGGTGAACGGAGAATAATATTATATCAATTTAAATAATCAAAGTGATTTTAAATCCATTTTCGCTTTTAATATTATGAAGAGAAACCATATGGCAATCACCTCCATATAAAATTAAATTAGATTGAATGATCATTGTAGTATATTGTACTCTAGTCACTGTTGGCAAATATTTTAAAAAAATATTTTCCCTCTAGGTAGTATGTGCGGCCTTGTTGGAATTTTAGATCCTAATCCAATATTGACTTAATAGGCATCATGCAAATACATATGTTGTGTGAAAGCAGTAAAGTTGGAAAATCCTTTGTTCAATTAGGGAAAAAATTGTACAATTAAGATTATAGTATTGAGGAAAATTCTTTCTTTAGAGGCACAGTTGGAATATAATTAAGGAAGATTCTATATGACTTTTGCATGTCGTTTTCCAATTTCAACTTCTTTTTAGCAAGACTTTTGCACTGTCATTTGTGAGTTGTTCTTTTAACTTATAATCTAAATAGTTTTAATAGGAGATTAACTTCTTCCCACTAACAGTGTATAAGAAAATTACACCATCATTTCATTTTTAGAAATATTTATTTCTTTTAATTTAATTATTAAAATTGACGGTGTAATTTTTAATGTTGTTTTCAATTTCAACTTTTTTAAGCATGACTTTTGCACTGTCATTTGTGACTTGTCCTTTTAACTTATAATCTAAATAGTTTTAATAGATGGTCGTTGGACAAATGTTTTTAGCCATTATAGGGCACGTTCCTTTAATCCGCTGTTTAAATTTTCAACGAGTTTCAATTCCGTCAAATATTACTTGACTTATATTAATCTGGCATACATCTTAAGAAAGTTTCAACTAAAAGTTTATTTTACAAAATTTACATTATTAGTGATGTTTTGTAACTCTAAGTTTGACTATTACTGCTTTATATAGTAGTTTATTTCATTCTAAAGATATTTAAAGAACTATCTCAGATGGTCACTCAACAATGGATACTTATCTTTGAAACTCACCCAACTATAGATAATTTTCTTAGAAAATCACTCAACCATGGATATTTTTTTTATAAAAAAATCCGCTCAATTTTATTTTACAACACAAAAGTCACTCAACTAAGGATAATTTTCTTAGAAAGTCACTCAACTATTGTTATTTCACCTAGAAAGTCATTGGATCAATTTAAATAATTTCTTAATTAAATTTTATTGAAATAAACATTTTATTTAAAAACAAACTTTCAAAAAATAAAAAGGTACCCATTAAGTATTTATTAAGTAACAAGCAATTCTCTGCTCTAGTTTGGATTGGTTTAAAAGTTGGTCAAACCTACTTTTAAGTCAGTTTTTGACTTCTAAAAGTATTAAGCGACTATGAAAAATAATTTAAAATAAGTAAAAAATGACTTAAAATAAGTTACGAAGTGTTTGACAAGGTAAAAAATGACATAAAATAAGTTTAAAATGACTTAAAATAATTCAGAAACCAAAAGTAGGTCTCCCCTACTTTTTATTTTTTGACTTAAAAGTCATTTCAGTTTAACTTTTTATTTTTGACTTAAAAGCTACTTTTTTTAAGTCAATTCCGCTTCCATTTTTATTTTCATTTTCAAATTATTTATCTTAAAAAGGTACCCATTTTATTTTCCCAAGGAGCAGTAATTAAAGTAGAAGCAGCAATAAAATGGCCAAAAAATTATGGGAAAACGGAGACAATAAAAAATTAACAAGATAGATGAAATATGTATTTAGACAAACGAATTTTGCGGTGTCGAAACACTTTTTAAATTAATAGATATTAATTTATTGATTAAATAATATCACCTATATTAATTTAATGAGGTTTTACTACATGAGAAGTTTATATTTTAAAAAATCAAATAGAAAAAAATAGATCAGCTGGTGTGCACCTTGATGAACTTATCGGATATTTGTTATCTTTTATCAATATATATTGAATAATTTTATAGAAATAGTTGATACCTTTTTATTTCTTAAAAAATATTGGCTTAAAAAAAAATAGTTCAACAAAATTTAATGAAAAAATTATTTGTATTAATTGATGAAATAATAATAGTTGAGTGACTTTTGGGTTACAAAATAAAGAGTGTGTTTGTTATGAAGGAAAATGTTTTCCATGAAAAATGTTTTCCTAGAAAATGTTTTCCTGGAAAATAAGTAGATTTTTAACTTATTTTCTCATGTTTGGTTGGTGAGTAGAAAATATTTTTGAAAAAATATCTTTTAATTTTACTAGAGAGTAGCAAATGATTTTTGAATTGATATTGAAAATATTTTTTTTAAAAAAAACTTACTTTTTTTTGGGAGGGAGGGTAGGGTGGGGTGGGGCTGGCGTGAGAGGTGGGGTTGGGGTTGGGGATGAGATGGGGTAAAAAAATAAAAAATTGAAATTAAAAATATTTTTAAAAAAACAAACTAAATATTTTTTGGAAGGGGGGGGTCGCGAGTTGGGATGGGGTAGGGTGAAAAAATAAAAATTTGAAATTGGAATATTTTTTAAAAACAAACTTTAAATTTTATATTTTTTTTTGGGGAGGGGGGGTCTGGGATGGGGTAGGGGTGAAAAATTAAAATTTGAGATTGAAAGTATTTTTAAAAAACAAACTTTAATTATTTTTTTGTGGGTTAGGGGGCTGGTAGGGGGCGGGGATAGGGGGTGGGGTGAAATAAAAAATTGAAATTAAAAATAATTTTTAAAAACAAACTTTAATTTCTTTTGGAGGGGGTGGGTGGGGTGGGTGGGGGGTGGGGTGAAAATAAAAATTTTAAATTGGATTTTTAAAAACAAACTTTAAAATTATTTTTTTGGCCAGGAGGGGTGGGGGGGAGCGGGGGTAGGGGTGGGGTGAAAATAAAATGTTGAAATTAGAAATATTTTTTTAAAATAAACTTTAAATTTATTTATTTTTTGGGGGGAGGGGGGTGGTAAGGGGCTGGCGGGAGGGTGGGGGTTGGGGTGAGAATGGGGTAAAAAAATAAAAAAATTGAAGTTGAAAAATATTTTTTAAAATAAGCTTTAAATTTATTTTGTCAACAAAAAAAAATTATTTTTTCAACAGTTTTTTATTTATTTTTTCAACAAAACAATTGTAATTTGAAGTTGGAGGAAAGTTTTTGAAAATGTTTTCCTTAATTTTTGAAGGGAAGTCATTTTCCTTAAATTTGAGGAAAATGAGTTGATTTGGAAAATATTTTACCCAACCAAACATGAGAAAATTGAAAAATATTTTGAAAAATATTTTCCTCCATACCAAACAAACCCAAAGTTTAGAGACTTTCTAAGAAAAATATTATAATGACCCGATTGGTCATTTTCGGAAAGTTTCATGAATTTATCATTTTGCCCCTCTCGATATTGACCCCAAGTTGTTTCTTAATGAGTTTTGAAAGGTTGGTTTAGAACTTTGAGTTTAAAGTTGAGAAATTTTCTAAGTTTTGAGTTTGAAAGGCTAATATTGTGAAGAAAGTGATTTTGGGTGTCTCTTGGAGTTTCGAGTGTCAGAATGGAATTCCATCTCAGTCTTGAAATGTGGAATCTAATTTGTGAGAGTTGTCGGGTTTATATTCGAACTCTTTTTGAGGATTTGAGATCCTAAGTTGAAAAATTATGAAAATTTAGTCTTTGGGTTGACTTTAGTCAATATTCAGGGTTCAGATTGAAATTCTGAGAGTTCCATTGGTTTCAGAGATGCATGTTTTAGGGCTAGGTGTGTTGGTTGATTCTTGAGATCCCGAGCTTGTTTTGGCCTCTTTTGGCGTTGGTTAGTTTTATGTGGCTTTCACAGATGTCAGGTCATGGAGGCCTCAAATTTGTGTTTCGATGGTTCCATTGAGTCTGAAACATCGAGTATAATTGATTTGCTTATGTGATTTGTGTGTACAGGGTTTCGAATGAATTTCAAGGGTCCTTTCGATGATCTTGTATTTGGCTGATGTTTCTGGTGCTGCAGTCCTCGCGTTTATCAAGGGCCTTCGCTTTAGCAAAAGTCTGCTCGCAAAAGCGAGACTGGCCTTTTGGGCGGGGTTTGCTTAAGCGGACCAAGACTCGCTTTAGCTATGGTCGCTTAAGTGGAGGTTGGTTTGCAAAAGCGAGACCCCTAGTTTTTGCGGTGTTCGCTTAAGCCAACTCATGGCCGCAAAAGTGGCACCAGAGCGGGGTTTTGACATGTAATTTTGGTGTTTAAGTCTCATTTTTCATTTTTTAGCTTGGTAAATTCTTGGAAGCGGTTTTTGAAGAGATTTCGTGTGCTAAATCATTTGGGTAAGCTTTTGTGACCCTAAAACTTCATTTCCCTTTGATTATTTATGAATTTTAACATCAAAATTTGGGATTTTAGTTGGCAAATGACAAGGTTTTTCAAGAACCCAAGTTCTAAACCAAAATGGAGATTGTGAACTGATTTTAAGTCTTTTTTCAAAATGATTTTCACTAATAAGTTCTTAAGGTCTTTAACATTTTCAAGTATTGGGTTTCGAATTCAAACCTCATTTTCAAAATTGAATTTTTCATTGACCCATATTTCAAGTATATGAGTTGGATATTTTTGTTTCCGAAAGTTTATTGTAAATACTTGATTGATATAGATTGTGTGGCCTTGGACATTGGTCCAAAGGGGAAAACTCGAGTTTTGGGATGACTAGTTGGTTGAGTTAAGACAAGTGATCTCCTAAACTTTTTATTCTAGTAAAATTCATGTATTCTCTTCCTTGTGTGTGTTAGGAATAATTATGAGAATGTGGTGAACAATTAATTGTTCCACTTGATAAATCTTAATGAATAAAATATGATTGAAATGAAAAGGCTATGTACTTATCATAATGCTTGTGAATTGCCTTGTTGTGATCCTTATTGATTGATTGATGAAATGATTTGATAGCATTATTGTGGACTTGAATTGTTGTCTGTTTCTTATGGTGTGAACTTGCGTATGTGCATTGATTGTTGTACACCATGGTGGGACATGTGATATAAAATCGATGGAAACTGATTCCGGGTAGTTATATAAAGTCGATGAGAAATAGTTCTGATTAGTGAAATGACATATAAACCCGATGGAAAATGGTTTCGGTTAGTGAAATAATATAAAGCCAGTGAGAAATTTTTCCGGCTAGTGAAATGATATAAAGTCTATGGAAAATGATTCCGCTAGTGATTTGATATAAAGTTGATGAAAAATAATTTCGGATAGTGATATTGTGCCGAAGGAAAATAGTTTCAGTAAGAGATTGATTATTGTGATTTGTTGCATTTTGATGCTTATGTTTGACTTACTTGTTAACTATGATTGATGCACTTGTTACGTGTGATTGATGTACTTGACATTGAGATTGACCTACTTGATCGATACATGTTGGTTGTTGAATTGTGACTATTGGACTATGATTATTGAGTCTGGTGAGCTGTGTATTGTAGAACTGTTGGGCTAGGCTGATTACTGTGTAGGTTGTAGTTTGAGGAGGTTCGATTGGGATGAAATGAGTATTTGTTTTCTAGTTAGGTTGCTTTGTTTATTAGATTGCTCGTAAGGTACTTCTTGTTGTTGAGTACTTGTTGTTGGTACTCACTCCTTGCTTCTACACTTGTGTAGGTTTCGAGTCTGGTATCGTGTGATTCCTCTTTCTCTCTCATCTCCGAGGTTTGTCAAAGAACTGTTAAGAGGTAGTTGCTTGTCATTCTGGCGGCCCCTCCAATTCTTCTTTTATGCTTTGTTATATTTAAGAAACAAAGATTTGAGACTTGTACTTATTTATTAACTCCACACTTATGTATTAGTACTTGTACACGTGACAACCAGATTTTGGGTGTTAATAAAATGAATAAGTTTTTCTGCTTTTATCTTGTTCTTGTCTTATCTTTTCGTATTTCTTTCGTTTCGTTGAGTTAAGCCTGACTTGTCTTGATGGGAATAGACAAGTGTCATCACGTCTATTTTTAGATTGTGACAACTATACATAGTAGAGTGACTTTCTAAGAAAATTATTTATAGTTGAGTGACTATCTGAGATATTATCTCAAAGATATTATGAAAAATAAATAATAAAACTCTCTTTATTTTGTTAAAATAAACAACTAAACTAAAATATTTATTTATAGTATAAATAAAAATATATTGGGGAAAAATAAGTTATACACGTGGTTACATGTAGAGTGGACTTGTGGCCCTATAATGATGTCCGCTGATAACGTGGTGCAGAGGATCGATCAGAATTATTCATAAAGGTTTCATAGATCGAAGGTTCCAAAACAATATACTTCCTCGGCAGATAGTTTGACTTGACACGAAGTTTTTAAAAAAAATATATTAAAATTTGTGGTCTCAAATGAATGATAGAAATTTGTGTGGTTATAAATCATTTCATTAAGGGTAGAATGAACATTTAAAAGTTAAATTGTTACTTAATATAGAAATGTATCATGACTAACTAAAAAGGAAAGTAAGTCATATAAATTGAGAAAGAGTAAGTATAATTTTTGAATTCCAAATTCAAATCTCACGTACTATATTTGAGGTTCCAAGTTAAATTTCGAATACTATATTTTTATTTTTCAAATATTTTCCAAAGGATTTAATCAAATTCCTAAATCCTCCTCTATTGGCTAAGAAACATGAATGAACTTATACCAACTTCCCGTTCCATCAAATATCCTTTTGGCCACGGGACGAAACCAATTGGTAAATCATAATTAAGGAAAGTGACATTAAAGTCAAACAAAAATTTATTAAATTGCGTATTTTATTCTCCCTTCGTCTCAATTTATGTGACACATTTCACATTTTGAGTGTTAAATTAGCTTATTTTTTATCGTAAAGTTTTCATATATCTTTTAAACATTTTGAATTGTTATTTATTGTAACTTATAATATTTTTTACGTAGTTTATAAATATATAAATTTCAGATAAAAAAAAGTGAAGATTTCATGCGCAAATTTTCAATTAAACTTATATTGTTTGACTTTCAAAAAATGAAAAATATCACATAAATTGAGACAGATAAAGTAATAAATTAAAGTATGATCATCACGTAGAAAAAGAACTCGTTATGAGAAAGTAGATCACATTGATGATTTGATTTCTGATCTAATTCACTTTTACTCAGTTTACTTGTACATCGTACTACAATTATTAAAGTAATTGTCCATTTTTATTTTTTCAATTTCATAATCAAGACAAAAACTTAATTATTATACTCCCTTCGTTCCATTTTATGTGGTAATATTTGATCGGATACGAAGTTTAATAAATAAATGAAGATTTTGAAATGTTTATAAAATTGCCCTTTAAAAAGTAGACTCATTTTTCTCTCTCCTCATAAATGTATTGGAGTACTATCTTTAATATTAAGTAGGACCAACAAGGGTAAACGAGGAATTGTACCTTTAAATACTTATCATATAAGGAAATGTGACATTCTTTTTAGAACTGACCAAAAAGGAAATGGTGCCACATAAAAAGAAACGGAGGGAGTAATATTTTTCATTTCCCACCAAGTGTTCGGTATTTATATTTGAATTTGACTAAATTCGAATTCGCGCCGAAAAGTCTCACATTGGTGGTAAAAATGTTGTAACAAATGTGATTTCATACCCAAGGAGACTCAAACCCAATACCTCTTTGGTTAAGAATGAAGGAGTATTTACTGCTCCACCACAACCCTTGTTGGTTACTATAATATTTTTCAATGCATGTTTAAAGCATTGAATTTATCGGAAAAGATTAACTTTACATAATGTACTCTGTTGTCTACCAATTATAAAATCAAAAGTTAAAAGTCATAAGTAAAGGATATCCTACTTTTAACTCATTTTAAAACTTTTTTGGCCTAAAAGTGAGTGTTTAAAAATATTTTTTAATCTTTTCAAACACCTCTAAAAAAAATTAAAAAAAAATTTAAAAGTAAAAAATGTTGAAGAAGAAGGAAGTTGGCGATTGGAACATGTCAAAGGAACAGGTCCAACGAAGCTGACTGACGTGTCTACAACAAGTGTTGATGAAGAAGGAAGCTGACGATTGAAACATGTCAAAGGAACAAGTCCAACGAAGCTGACTGACGAGTTTACAACACTGCTGTAGAATTAGAGTCGCACTAGGATTAGACTACTTATATTATTTAGGATTACATTACGATTAGGATTCGACTATGACTAGAATTATATTATGACTAGGATTAGATTATTTATAATTGTTTTATTATTATAGTAGTAATATGTATTGTAGTAGGACTCTAAATATATTTAACTTATGACTCTACAATTCTCTCCCTATATAAGGAGGTTGTAACTCAACACTATTTTTATCAATACAATCCTTGATTTCTCTAATCCTAGACTTGAGATTTCTACATGGTATCAGAGCATAAAAGCTCTTTCACTCTCTGAGTATTGATAAAAAAAAACCACACGTTAAATTGCAATGACTACTTCTATCAACAGTATGTCGACCTCCTCACTTCACCAACTCATTGCCCCTTGCTCCATTAAACTTAAGCCAACAAACTACCTCATATGGAGGAAACAAATATCCCAATTGATTCAAGTGATGAAACTAACATATCTCATCTATGAACCAAATAAAACTAGTTGTTCCACTGGACAAACTACTAGGGAAGTTGTAGCGGTTGAGAAGGATGCAAAAGATAGTGACACAATTGATGATTGGAAGGAGAAAGATGTGTTGCTAAGGAGTTGAATCTCAGACACCTTGACCGAAGAAAGCATGTACCTAATTGTGGGTTGCTCAACTGCCAAGGAGATGTGGGAATGCTTGGAAAAAGCTTATATTCAAGCAACAAAAGTAATTAATTTTTTTAGAGGTTTAGGTCTCAAATACAAGACCTTTAGGACTGTCATATTAGGTAAGGCATCATATCCCACCCTTAATCAATTTATTAATCCTCTCACGAGTTTTGATATAAGGGAAGAGGAAGAAAATGTGTCACAACAAAACCATAACATGGTATTATCTGCCCAAAAAGGCAGGGGAAGAGGAAATAACAACATCAACTCCAGAGAAACAGGTTTCAAGCCTGCTGGATAGGAAACAGGTTCTCAGAACAGTTAATATGGACTAGATTCTCTGAACAATAAAAGTTTTCAAAGTGAAAATAAGGAGAAAAATAGTATTGAGTCATGTCAAATATGTAGTAGGAATAATCATACTGCTCTTAAGTGTTTTTAATGGTGGAACTATTCGTATCAATCTGCAGATGAATGATCACAAGCAATGATTAGACATCACTTTCATACCGAATCATTGACAAAATAAGTTTTTTTTGCTGGGTATTCAATGTTTTTGTTGGGTATTTGAAGCAAGCTAGGAGTAAATGTTCCTCTACTCACTAGCTTGAGGGGAAGTGTTGAAGAAGAAGGAAGCTGACGATTGGAACATGTCAAAGGAACATGTCCACCGAAGCTGACTGACGTGTCTATAACAAGTGTTGATGAAGAAGGAAGCTAGCGATTGGAACATGTCCAACGAAGCTGACTGACGAGTTTACAGCACTGCTGTAGAATTAGAGTATCAATAGGATTAGACTACTTATATTAATTAGGATTATATTACTATTAGGATTAGATTACGATTAGGACTACAATTATACTATGATTAGAATTAGATTATTTATAATTATTTTATTATTATAGTAGTAATAAGTATTGTAGTAGGACTCTAAGTATAGTTAACTTAGGACTCTACAATTCTCTCCCTATATAAGGAGGTTGTAACTCAACATTATTTTCATCAATACAATCCTTAATTTCTCTAATCCTAGACGTGAGATTTCTAAAAAAAGAAACACCTAAAGATAAACTAATTCAAATGGACACTTAATATAACATATGGGAAATGTCAAATTGTGTGAAGTATGTCAAAAATCTTAGACCATGGATAGACTTAATTTGGACTAGTACATCACAATGAAATAAAAAAAAACACATTAAGAGAATAAATTAGTTGGACTTTATGATCTAATTGAGACTATGAAAGCCATTGGCATAATTAGAGAAAGATATTTGATTGGAAATTAAAGAAAGAAAACAATTCGTATAAAACAAATTAACCAGTCACTATTGTTGACATTATAAGCATGTTGGTTTATTTTTTGTACCATATAATAGAGAATAGTTGTATAGTCAAAATTGGTAGACATTAGTAGCTTCTTTTGTTGACATTTATCATTGCATCCCCACAAAAACAAAATGACAAATTTCTTATACCTAATTTATAATCAATATTTAATTTCCAAATTATTAAAAAAAACGTTATACTAAACATTTTCCATGCTCAAATATGACTTGATCAAAGAAAATTTCTAAGTTGACAATTGATTTTAATATCATACATTTTAGACTCGATTCTAATATCAAATAGATTTTCTTTTTATCTTATTTTCTTTTAAAATTTGAGTGAAGTACTATGGAAAACAGTGTTTCAAATTTCTAGTCCAAAATGGAGTAACTTTTAAAAAACAATATTAAATGGTATTCTTTTCGATTTGAATGGAAAAAAGAAAATGATGTTCCTAATTAATATGATAATGTCACGTCAATATGGGATATTTATGTGTCATAATCAAGTTGGGTAATTCTAATAATTATTACATAGATTAGTTTTTTCTTTGAGATTTGTCGCATCGAGAAAAGTGGAAAAGAAAATTAGAGAAAATTATATCACTCTCAATTTATGTGATATCAAATGTTAAGAATTAAACAAATTTTTCTTTAAACACAATAAATTCATGTGCTATTTAAATAATTTATATTATTATTTATTATAAGTTAAAATACTTTTTATGTAATTTAAAAAAAAATAATTGTATCCTAATTTACCATTAAAATTTGAATTTTTACCCTCAAAATTTAATCTATGCTACATGAAACCAGACAGTGGAAGTAATAAATAACTATTACTCCGTATACAAAAAGTATAGTCGTTACGTGTTTTGCATGGTCAGAATTTTGGTTCCAATTGTAATGATTGTGTTTTATGTTTGCCAATCATTTTCTGCATGAAATAGCAATGGATGTATTTGAGGGAGAAATTGGAAGATAGCTACTTTTTGAATTGTTAATTAAGCTTTAGTTTATATTGAAATTGTTTGAAGAGAAAGTAGGTCAAATAAAATTGTTGAAAAAAGAAAAAAAGTCATTTTTTTTAAAAACGAATAAAAAAGAAAATAGATTAAATAAATTAAAACAAAGAAAGTATGTCTCTATGTTCTTGTCTGCTCATGTACTCTTCTCTAAAATAAATAGTGAACATGATATATTCAAATGATTTTAAATCAATTTATAAACACATTATGTCCGATTTCACAACATATTTATGAAGTTGTTTTGAACTGTAATCAAATAAAATATGTACGATAAATTTTATCAATTTTTAATAAACAAGCAAGAAAAAATTAAGGAAAATAATTTAGATAACTAATAAAGTTGGAGATGAAAGAAGTTTGAATTATTTTTTTGAAGAAAAAAATATAGAGCACAATTATTTTTCGAATATAAAAGTGTCTTTTTAAAGAGTCTAAATGAGAATACAACTATGTCACAAATCTGATTCATTTACACCCATTAAGAGATCTTCAATAAAAGGAAATTTTATTTTCACTAAATATTTGTTTCTGCTTGAGTGGTCACAAGCTTATAATGACCCATTTAATCTAGGGAAAAGAACACTTATATCCCAAAATAATAAAATATTTTTACCCTTAAATGTCTCATTACTTTCATACTCTCTTTGTATTTTAAAATGACATATACTACCCTCTATCCCTCAGTGGTATATCTATATGATATCGTGGTATTATTGAGGTATGTTTCAATTCTTCAATATTTTAATTTAAAAATAGTTTAAAAAAAAGTCATAATTTAGATACAATTTTTTTTTAAAATTGCAAAAAAAGAGAATAAATAATTTTTTTTTTACTAATTTAGAGTTTAATAAATAAGATTGTGATTTTAATACTTTCCTCTTAATTGTTTCTTATTTATTTCTTTAAAAAAGTTCAATCCTATATGATATTGATTGGGTATCAATATATCAACGGAGTATCACACAAGGTTAAACTCAGTCCTATATGATAACGGTATAGTATCAATATACCGACTGTGTATCACAAAGAACATATTTTCTACTAACTTAGAGTTTAATAAATAAGACTGTGACTTTTGATAATTTTCTCTTAATGGTTTCTTATTTATTTCTTAAAAATAGAGTTGAATCCTATATGACATCGATAGATTATCAATATATTGATGGAGTATCACAAAGGATTACGTTTAGTCCTATATGATACCGATATGATATCAATATATCAATGGAGTATCACAGAGGATTAACTCATATTAGTGATGCTAACATCATGCACAAATATACCCCCAAACTATCGTAAATGGTATGTGTATACCCTTCGTTATACTTTAGGGTTATTTATACCCTTACCGTTAATTTTTTAGGTTGTGTATACCCTTAAAATTAACAGAGGGACACGTGACTTCATCTAAACAATTTACCTAAATTTATTTTAATTTTTGTGTCCATAAATTAAAAACCCACCCATCTAACCCACCCACGACCCATTTATCTTAAACAAATTTGGGTAAACATCTCTTTCAGTTGCTTCGTCGTTTTCACCATTGTTTCCAAGAGCCGACTCTGATGCCTTGAACCCAGGCGTCAACGATGCCGCCATCTACGACAAGAATATTGTCCTTCTCCCTCCACCATGCGCGTTTGATTCTCTTAGCTCTTTCTTTACAACATGTGAAAGCCCCAAAAGCATTCACAACCAAAGTCTTGTTGAAATCCTATTTGTGTTAAAGATTGTCGGGTATTTTCCGTCGAGTATGCCGACGGTATTGATAAGGATGTTGACCGGCAATTGAAAATCCAATTTTATAGCGTCGAAGAGAAATTTGACTTGATCTGGATTGGAGACATTGAATTTGACGGCGATGGTGCGTGGTAATCGGGGTGAAATTGATCAGGGATAAATGAGAATTTACTGTAAATTTTTTTCCCTTGTCCTCAAAGGTCCTTCACCGAAGAATCATTCCAACAACACATCTCCAAATGAGTACACGTCGAAATTTTGTGTCGCTACTCTTGTCAGTTGGAATTTCGACAATATATAACCTCTCACGCCTTCAAACTCGTGAGCCTTAGTCGACGATCCACTGCAATCCGACTTTGAATCTACTGATTCCTCCTCGTAGATCTCACCGCCTTTTCTTATGGTTTTGCTCCCGCTTCCACTGCAAAGCACCATTGCTTTAAAATGACAATTTTTTGCATTAAAAGAAGGTTCCGTGACAATGATTCCATTGCTCTTAACATGCTTGTGAACTTCATCGATCTTCAAACCAATAGTGTTGAGTATATAATCCAGATCGTGAGCAACATCAGTAGCGATTTAGATTCTTGACATTAGCTGGGGAAGAGAGCAAAGTGAGGGAGCTTGGATGTGGGTTAGTTTGTATTTGGGTGGGTTGTTTAGTTTGTCGGATGGGGCTTTTGTTTTTGGGTAAAAATTTAGCAAATATTGGGTCGGCGGGTAAGATTGAGACACGTGTAAAACCGTTAGTGTAAAGGGTAAATATGTTCCAAAATTTGGACGGTAAGGACACTGGTGTCCTAAAAGTATAACGAAGGGTATACACATACCATTTACGATAGTTTAAGGGTATATTTGTCGGTAAACGGATAAATAGGTTGGGTCATGAGTCCATTAAGGATAAATAGTTGGAAAAACTACCTATCTAGACATACTTCACTACCATATATACATATTTTACCTCTACTTTAAAAATATTACATAGAATACCACTTTTTAATAAATGTACCATATATTTTAAAAAATTAAATCAGATACACAATCCCTTAAAAAATGGTAGTGAATAATTATCTTAAAATATATTGTATCCTTAATTAGTGGGACATTAATAATTCAAATTAATTTTATCTCTCTTCAATTCAGTCGTTTCCCTCCCCAATCCCAAAACGTTTGTATCTTATTCCCACTATCCCACGTATCCCACCATTACCCCTTCTTCCTTAACCCGTTTCCCCCCATTCACAAAACAAGTTTGTATCTCATTTCCACTCCCACACGTATCCCACCATTACCCCTTCTTCCTTAACCCGTTTCCCCCCATTCACAAAACAAGTTTGTATCTCATTTCCACTCCCACACGTATCCCACCATTACCCCTTCTTCCTTAACCCGTTTCCCCCCATTCACAAAACAAGTTTGTATCTCATTTCCACTCCCACACGTATCCCACCATTACCCCTTCTTCCTTAACCCGTTTCCCCCCATTCACAAAACAAGTTTGTATCTCATTTCCACTCCCACACGTATCCCACCATTACCCCTTCTTCCTTAACCCGTTTCCCCCCATTCACAAAACAAGTTTGTATCTCATTTCCACTCCCACACGTATCCCACCATTACCCCTTCTTCCTTAACCCGTTTCCCCCCATTCACAAAACAAGTTTGTATCTCATTTCCACTCCCACACGTATCCCACC
>JAJOOO010019418.1:0-28807 GCA_029582685.1 Solanum piurae | reverse complement strand
CTGCTCAAAACTCTTTTGGAAATCTCAGTTTCCTCTCATCTTAAATGTGAAAACATTTATAAACTTCTTTGGGAATACTTAGTTCCCTAATAACTTTTTGAGAAAATGAACTCAACTTAATACTCTTGGCTTGACTTGAAACTATATACTCTTTACTCAACTTGAAACTCTAAACTCCTTACTTGAAACTTGAAACTCTATACTTTGCTTGAAACTTGAAACTTGAGCTTTAACAAATGAAGTTAAAACATTCAATGAAGACTCTTGAAAACCCTAAAGACTTGCTTCGCTTCGACTTACTCTTAACTTCTAAGCTTGACTCTAACTTCACTTGACTTTGATCCTAACTCGCCTTGAATTGGATTATGGATTCAAGGTATATGATCACATGTTTATGGATGAGTTCTTGACGTTTAGACGTACCTTGGAGTGTTGGAAACAACTATGAAACATAGGTACAATACCAAGGACCATGCATGAAAAAGTGGGGAATGAATGGGAAGACTTGACGTCCTTGGCGCTCTGAGAGGCGTAGGGCGCCAGCCCTAAAACTTCAGAGGGTCCTTCTGGCGCTCTGCTAGGCACGCCTCCCCAAGGGGGAGAGTTCAGAACCCCTTTTGGGGCGAGCTGGCAGGCGCGACGCCCCACCCTTTTTCCCCGGAAACCCGACTTTTCTCCTTTCTTTCTCCAACTCTAAACCCTCTCAACCTCAAAGGTTCCAACACCAAACACTTAGAAACATAAAAACCCTCAACAAACAATAGATTCAACTCGAAAACACCACTGAAAACATACACCAAACCAACAAGAACTTCAATACAACACAACTACAACTTCAACAAACATCACCACAAGACTTCAACAAACACACCTAAATCGTTTCTTAAAATTAAAATGAGTTTGGCGTGTGGGGGAAACTCAACCCAACACTATGATCTCACATACCTAGTAGGGATCACCACCCGACGATATCCACGATGATCTTTGACGAAACCTTGCTTGATCTTCTCTTTCTCCTCTTCTTCTTCTCTTATCTCTCAAAGCCCTAACCGTCACTCTCACTCTTTTAAAAAAAGAAAAACTGATCTAAAAATCAACTTGGACCCTTTAAATAACCAAAAGAATTGGTTAGGGAAAAGACCAAAATACCCTTAAAATTTCCGGACGGACTTCCCTGGCAACTGCCCAATTTCCAAAGGGCATAACTCACTAATACAAACTCGGAATCGAGCAAGCTCGACGGCATTGGAAAGATCATTCAACGAGCTTCGCAAACATAACTGGAACTACAACTAACTCATCATGAGCTAGGAGTTATGACGGTTCAAATTTGGCCAAAAACTCACTTTTTCCATACTTGGCTAAATTTCCAGATTTTTGAATTCTGTCCAAAAATGACTAATTCCAATTTCAAGTCTCTTCCTAGTTATTTAAAATTGCCGGATGTTACAATATATCTCCCTTGGGAACATTCGTCTTCGAATGAGATTACTCTTACTAGGCTAAGGGTGTAACATCAATTCAAACACCCAACAAGCAACCATGCAAACACAACAACAATGACAACATGCTTACTATAAGTTAAAGAACACTAAGAAGGAAATTAGTACCTTGATCTACATTTCCTCCGTATTCACAGAGACGTAGATATCTCTTCTTCATGTCCTCTTCGGCTTCCCAAGTAGCTTCCTCAACAAATTGGTTCCTCCAAAAGACCTTGACTGATGCTACATCTTTCGTTCTCAACCTCTCTTGAATCACTTTCACCTTCTCCCTAGCTCGATGAACTAAATCTAGATCTATCAACCTTGCTTCACCAACTTCAAACTATTCAAAAAAGATATCTACATCTCCACCCATAAAGAGCTTCATAACGAGCCATTTAGATGCTAGAATGTTAACTATTGTTGTAAGCAACTCCATGTAAGATAGGTAATCATCTCTTATGAAACCAATCCCACAATCCACCTTGATACCTCAAAACACCATCTCCCCCTTTTTCAAAATCCATCCCTGCTTATGAACATTCTGCCTGTAATTCCAGCAAGATAGGGTCTGGGTCTTTCTCACCTTTTACTTCTGGCACTAATGATGGGTCAGACCCATTCATCATCACGATTTCCCCTTCTTGTGGAAACCATAAGACTAACTCCCCGGCGTGCAAGTCCGTGCACATCTCTTGCTAATTCTCTCTGTTCTTCTTCAAAGTGAAAACTACAACAACCAACTCTAACTCATCACATTACACCCCGATTCGCCTAAACTCAACTATTGTTCTCAAATCCAATTTAGATTCAGATACCCAGTATGTACTCAAGAACCAAATATCATAACTGGGCAGTAGTCAACTTCTCTTTCCATTCCTGAAAGCTTTCTTCACAAGCTTCAGACCGTTGAAATTTTGCTATTTTCTGAGTCAACCTGGTCAATTAAAACCCTTATCTACTAGATCCCTTTAATTTCTCTTTTAACTCTTTCAACTCTGCTGGTGCCATTCTATATGGCGGAAAAGAGATAGGATGAGTATTTGGAATGATGTCTATGCCGAAATCTATTTCTCTCTCAGGAGGAATTACGAATAGGTCATCAGGAAAAACTTCTGGAAACTCTCTTACTATAGGAAATGACTGAAAGGAGGTATCTCAACACTAGAGTCATTAACTCGGACTAAGTGATAGACACAACCCTTCGAAACTAACTTTCTCGCCTTAAGATACGAAATAAAATGACCCTTAGGCACTACTGAACTGCTACTCCACTCTAAGACTAGCTCATTCGGAAACTGAAACTTGACCACTCGAGTTCTACAATCTATCGATGCATAACAAGCATGAAGCCAATCCATACCTAGAATGACATCGAAATCTACCATGTCTAACTCAACCAAATCAGCCATTGTGCTCTTGTGATCGACGAAAATAGGACAATCACGATAAACTCTCTCTGCTAGAATAGCCTCACCAACAGGCGTAGAGACGCTGAAAAGCTCACTAAGTTGCTCAGGAATAACATTAAAGTTCATAGCAACACAAGGAGTTACAAAAGATAAACTCGCTCTTGAGTCTAGGAAAGCATAAACAGTCAAATCAAAGACTCGAATCATACCAGTGACAACATCTGGTGAATTCTCTTTCTCTTGGCAACTGTTGATTGCATAGAGGCGGTTTGATCCTCCGCCGGTACTAGAAGTAGCTCCTCTAGGTGCCGTCCTGTCTGGGGGAGCAACTGATGAAGATTGTGCTCTATTGCCCCCATTACCCTGCCTGTTCTTTGGACACTCTCACATGAAATGTCCATTCTGACCACAATTGAAACAACCTGTCTGGCCCTGACAACAGTTACCTAGGTGGGTTCTACCACACCTAGCACACGCAGGAGCCTTACTACCCCTTGTACCATACTGCCTTGAGGATAGGCAAGTCTAGCCCTGAAATTATAGGAATTTCTATTGTACCCATCTATGTTCTCAGGTGCAGGTGCACTAGCAGATGGTAGAGCAGGTCCCTTCTGTTTCTGTGGGAGGGATTACTGATTAGCATCATTCTTTTGCTGCCTGAACTCGTCCCCCACTATCTTAGCCCTCTTATCCTTAAAATTTTCTCTATCCTTCAGCTTATCCTCCTCAACTTGTTGTAAATGGATCATAAATCTTGCTAGGTCAATATCCCCTATCAGCATAGCTGCCTTGCGTTCCTTACTTGACTGACGAGACAACCCAGCAACATATAAACTCATTCTACTCCTCATATACGCAACCATCTCCGGAGCATAGAGGGAAAGTTGCATGAACTTCAGACTGTACTCATGAACACTCATAGACTCCGGATTAAGGGTGAGAAACTCTTTTATCTTTGCCTCACGCAACTCACGAGGAAAGAAATGCCCCATGAGAGCACTCTCAACCACAACCCAACTCACTACTGGCGTATCCTCAACCCTATTCTTTTTTCATTGGTCAAACCAGATTCTAGCAATACCCTTCAATAGGTATTCAACTAGTTCCACCCTCTCCGACTCAGCAACATGCATCACATCAAATACCCTTTGAAGCTCCTCAATGAAGTTCTCTGGATTCTCAGTGATATTTGAACCTGTGAAGCTTGGTGGGTTCATCCTTAAGAGTTCACGGATACTTAAAGTATCAACTACTTTGTGTCGATTATCTATATGCTCAACATGAAAGGTCGCAACTTGACTTAACATCTGGATAGCTTCACGAAAATCAGCATATTTGATCTCTTCTTGGATTTGCACTTCTAGGGCACTTGGTAACTCTTGCTCCTCAACACTCTTCATAGCTGGACGTACTCTGACTGCTCTTCGTGGAGACATGCTCCTCTGAAAACACGCGCAAGCATGAATTAAAAAGAAAGTTTTTAGAGATAAACTCTAACGCACGAAATGAATGTGAAAAAAGCGAGATAGTTCCTAAATGTTGCAGCCTCCTAATTATAGATGTGGCGCGCTTCACACCAATAACAAGGACTCTACAAACACGGCTTCATAAACTCCCTAGGACTCTTGAACTATGTGCTCTGATACCAAGTTTGTCACGCTCCGTGCCTACACCCTGGACGTGGCCGGCACTCGAAGACCATTGTTGGCCCCAAGCGAACCCTTGGCCTGACTTTCTTAACTCAGCGGAAACTTAACTCAACTGAATAACTCAATGCAATGAAAGGTCATAAAACAACCTAACTAATAAACTCTGGTCAAAAAGCAACTCGTGTCTCAAAAACTAGAATACTTATATATATACACAGATGAGAGACTCAATACTAACTGAATGACTATTTACGAAGCCTCTATAATACTGAGATGGATGTTGGGACAGACCCCGCAACATCCTAATAAAACAAAACTAAGAGAACAAAATAACCGAGTCCTCTGGAAAGCAAGGAGGCTCACCACTGACTCTTGAGTGCTCAACTGGATCAATGGCGTGCTGGATGCTGATCCTGGGTACCTGTGTCTGCATCATAATAAGATGCAGGCCAACTGGCATCAGTACATTGAATGTACGAGTATGCGAGCTGGAAATTTAAACAACAACTTGATCTTGAAAAGGGGTACAAAAGAGAACTTACCTTGGCTTTATTCAACTCATAAATAACTGAACTCAAAATAAAGCAATAAAACACATGCAATATATAAAGCTTGTAAAACTATTTAAAACATGACCTCAAAATCATATTTATAATATCATAAAAATATCATGCTTCCTCTCAAATTCTACTTGTGCAATGCATGAATGAAGTCCCATACCCCCATCCATATTAAGCAGAACCCCTCGAGAAACCATGCAATTTCTACTCTGGGAGTTTCTCTAACCGACAGTCACCACTATGAAACTGAGTGGTGATACAACGTTTTACCTCACGTTGCCCAAGGACCATCCTATACCTTGTCGTGATATAGGACCTTACTTAACTTTAACTTAGTGGATCTACTAGCTTAACTTTCGTGACAATCTAAAAAGTATGACCCGTTAAATCCCATGTTTGGCTACATGGTTCTCTTGGAGAGTGGAGTTAATATGAACTCGTGTCCCCAATTCGGTGCTCAAGACTACTCCCAAAAAATATACTTTAGCTCATAAGTGTTTTAAACACATCTTTCTTTAGTTTGAAAAAATTGTTCAAAACTACCCTCTTAAAAGAGGTAATTACCCTTGAAAACTCTTTCTAGAAAGAACATATCAAAACCATATTTTTAATATGATCATTGATGACTCGGGAAGCCATACTACATAAACATTGATGGTATATCTAGAGACCATATTGTTTAAGCATTGATGACATACTCGATTGTCATACTAATCATGTTTTAGAAACTCTTTCGCAAAACTCATCTTTTTCTTAAAAGAGATGGTACTCAAACTGCTCAAAACTCTTTTGGAAATCTCAGTTTCCTCTCATCTTAAATGTGAAAACATTTATAAACTTCTTTGGGAATACTTAGTTCCCTAATAACTTTTTGAGAAAATGAACTCAACTTAATACTCTTGGCTTGACTTGAAACTATATACTCTTTACTCAACTTGAAACTCTAAACTCCTTACTTGAAACTTGAAACTCTATACTTTGCTTGAAACTTGAAACTTGAGCTTTAACAAATGAAGTTAAAACATTCAATGAAGACTCTTGAAAACCCTAAAGACTTGCTTCGCTTCGACTTACTCTTAACTTCTAAGCTTGACTCTAACTTCACTTGACTTTGATCCTAACTCGCCTTGAATTGGATTATGGATTCAAGGTATATGATCACATGTTTATGGATGAGTTCTTGACGTTTAGACGTACCTTGGAGTGTTGGAAACAACTATGAAACATAGGTACAATACCAAGGAATATGCATGAAAAAGTGGGGAATGAATGGGAAGACTTGGCCTCCTTGGCGCTCTGAGAGGCGCTGGGGCGCCAGCCCTAAAACTTCAGAGGGGCCTGCTGGCGCTCTGCTAGGCGCGCCTCCCCAAGGGGGAAAGTTCAGAACCCCTTTTGGGGCGAGCTGGCAGGCGCGACGCCCCACCCTTTTTCCCTAAAAATCCGACTTTTCTCCATCCTTTTTCCAACTCTAAACCCTCTCAACCTCAAAGGTTCCAGCACCAAACACTTATAAATATAAAACCCCTCAACAAACAATAGATTCAACTGGAAAACACCACCGGAAACATACACCAAACCAACAAGAACTTCAACACAACACAACTACAACTTCAACAAACATCACCACAAGACTTCAGCAAACACACCTAAATCTTTTCTTAAAATTAAAATGAGTGTGGCGTGTGGGAGAAACTCAACCCAAAACTATGATCTCACATACCTAGTAGGGATCACCCCCGACGATATCCACGACGATCTTTGATGAAACGTTGCTTGATCTTTTCTTTCTCCTCTTCTTCTCCTCTTCTCTCTCAAAACCCTAAACCCAAGAAACTTCTGATATATGTAGGATTGGTGGGTCGGGGACATTGCTTCACTTCTTTTATTTTCTAAGAATCCACTCGGATCCCTTCGCTAAACACTATATGACCAAGGAAAGCAACAGATTGTAACCAAAACTTACATTTGCTAAACTTAGCGAATAACTGATGGTCTTTGAGAGTTTACAGGACCACCCTCAAATGAGTCGCATGTTCTTCTTCATTCCTAGAGTAAATGAGGATATCATCAATAAAGACCATAACGAACAAGTCTAAATACTTCTTGAACACCTTGTTCATCAAATCCATGAAAGTCGCATGAGCATTGGTTAGTCCAAATGACATAAATACAAAATTATAATGACCATACCGAGTTCTGAAGGCTATTTTTGGAATGTCACTATCTCTGAATCTGAGCTGATGATAACCGGATCAGAGGTTTATCTTCAAAAAATGACTAGCACACTAAAGTTGGTCGAATAAGTCATCAATCCAGGGGATAGGGTACTTATTCTTGATTGTGACTTTGTTCAACTGCCGATAGTCAATGCCCATCCTCTGAGAACCATCTTTCTTTTTCACAAACAACACTGGTGCACCCAATGGGGAAATACCGGGTCTGATGAAACCCTTATCTAGAAGGTCTTTCAACTACTCTTTCAATTCCTTAAGCTCAGCTGGAGCCATTTAGTAAGGAGGAATAGAAATAGGTTGGGTATCTGGAAGGAGATGAATTTCAAAGTTGATTTCCCTTTTGGGAGGAACTCTGAGATGATCTTCTGGAAACATTTCTGGAAAATCATTTACTACAGGAACTGACTCAAAAGTTAGGGTTTCAGAGCTTTAATCCTTAACTCGAACTAGATGATAGACATACCCCTTGGAAATCATCTTTCTGGCCATAAGGTAAGAAATAAATTGACCCATAGGCACTGAGCTACTACCCTTCCATTCTATGATATGTTCGTCTGGAAACTGAAAACGAACGATACTAGTTCTACAACAACTAAGGCATAACAGGAATGTAACCAATCCATTCCTAGAATGACATCAAAGTCTACCATTTCTAACAAGATATGCTGAGGTGACTTTCTGAGAGACTGTGACAGGGCAATTTATGTATACCCATCTAGCTATAACTGGGTCACCTACTGGAGTAGCGACTGAGAAGGGTTCTGAAAGAGTTTCTGGACTGACACCTAAGATTACTGCTATATATTAGGAGTTACAAAAAGGCAATGTAGCCAATGTTGTCTTTCCACTGAGTGTACCATATGTGAACCACATCTTTAAGCTGGTAGGATGCCAA
This sequence comes from Solanum piurae, assembly GCA_029582685.1. Classification (NCBI taxonomy): domain Eukaryota; kingdom Viridiplantae; phylum Streptophyta; class Magnoliopsida; order Solanales; family Solanaceae; genus Solanum; species Solanum piurae. The sequence goes on along the minus strand of JAJOOO010019418.1, from coordinate 20,573 downwards.
CTCAACCCTACCATTACCAGTCACTTGCATCACTCCAAAGATTTTCTTAACCTCATCAATAATGTTTTGTGGGTCCTCACCAACTACTGACCCTGAAAACTCAAGTGGATTCATCCGAACAAATTCTCAAACTATAGTTGTGATTGATCCAACATTAGTATTAGTAGGAACTGGGACTTGCTGACTATTCTGATTGGCTACACTCTGAGCCAAAAGTTGGATCGCATTTCGAAACTCTGCATTCTTAACCTCATGGTCTGGAAAGAAGGAACTGCATTAGCATTCCTTGCATAAGCTCTACAAGGAAGCATGATCTTCAGCGCATAACGACGAGTTAGAAAGTAGATCATACCCACATACAATAAGAGTAACAAGAAAGTGAAGTTTTTCCTAAAACACTTCGTAGCCTTCCTCCCATTAGATGTGGTGCACTTCACACCCATAAAAATGACTCTACTTAGTGTGACTTTTCAGACATCCTAGGGCACTTAAACCTAATGATCTGTTACCAAGTTTGTCACGCCCCGAAGGTACCCCCAAGGCGTAAACACGGGATCTAAGATCACGAGTGACCCCAAGCTAACTCTGACCTAACATATCATAACCATACTTCAAAGAAATATTGTGAGGAAGCATAAGACATGAGATAAACTGAAATGACAGGAAATAACCATTCTAAATGTGAATATATAATACTGAATAAGAGTTTTAATGATATTGGAAAATCAAACTCAACTAAAGCTGAATCTAAATTATGTTTTAATGAAAGCCTCAACTGACTAGAGATGTTGTGACATGTCCCCAGCTAACTCTAGCAAAACTGAAACTAAAAGACTGAAAATAAAGAGATAACATGTCACTTGTCCTCGAAGAATATGGACTCACCACTGATGTTGTTGAACTAGAGATCGAGAACCGATCTATGCGTGATTTGAATGTTGAGGACCTGAACCTACATCACGAGAAGATGTAGCGCAGAGTATGCATCAGTACTTGAAAGGTACTGAGCATGCATGATAGAATAAATCTGAATAAATCATATAAATAAACAAAGTGATAAGGCAATGATATAATTTGAACATGATAAATATGCTAAACATGCTGAATATGAACTAACTAAATGTAGTGACCAAGTTTATAATATACTTAAATTGAAGATTGAACTGTAACAGATAACCTTGTCAATACACTAGAATCTGACTGTGGGAGCTACTATTTACCGACATAAAACCACATGAGCTAAATATGGAGTCCGATGTATACACCTCATCGAGAGGACCCAATATACCTTGCCAAGGTGATAGAGGCATGACTGCGTGATCACTAAATGTAATGCCCACAGAGGGGACTTATAAACCTACAAGGGCACATAGTTCTGGGATTATGAGGGTGATTGACCCTAGTCCACTTGATATTAAGCCTACTCCCAATAGAATGTATAAAATACCACATCACTGAATTAACTGGATAGCTCAAGATTCTGACATGCTAACTAAAAATGCAATATTAAGTACTGATAATGAAACATTTATAAACTGATGTATGTATATCTATATAAACTGACCTAGCAAGTGTGATTCATGAACTAAACGAATCTACACAACTAGGGTTCTGAATTTCATGCAAGAATTGAGCAACATAGTTATGAAAACGTAATTTTCTGATTAGGATTAATCTAACAACTAAATCACAACATAAATCTGAAGTTCTAGAAACCTTAGGTCTAAGAAATATTTAGGGAATCAAGATTCTAACTGAAATCTAGGGACCTAATAGGTGAAAGGAACCCACTAGTGAATTCCCACATATCTGGTGACAAATTTCATGTTGAAATCTTTCGATTTCGGGGTTGGAATTGAAGAAACCTTGTTGCATTCTTAGAAGGGCTTGGTCGACTCTTTCTCCTCTTTGCGTTCTAAGTTTGATGAATTATTGGTGAATGATTGATTACGTTAGGTTCTAATTTAGTTTCTAGGCTAAAACTGACCGAAGTTATATAGTTTATAGGTCCAAACACATAGGGAAAAGCCCAAACGACCCCTGACTTAAAAAATGTCGGGACCAACCGACAGTCTGTGGTCTGACCCATGGTCCATCCTGTCAACCGTCGACTAGCGTCTGGGACTAGATTCTAAGGGTCTCGATCTATGGACCAGGACCACTGCTTGTGCTCTGACCTACGGTCTGTGGGTCCAGTCGTGGGTCGACCCTTAGACATTTTTCTGGACTATTTCTGGGAGGGGCTGCAGGTGGCCATCTACAGACCCCCAACTGTGGTCCATGGGTGATGCCCGTCGGTGGCACCTACAACTTCTAAAATCTGTATTCTGGTTTGTCTAAGATACGGGGTGTTACATAGGTGATAGTGGGTACTCATGTCGTAATCCTTGAACAACTCTAACCATCTCCTTTGTCTGAGATTAAGTTCCTTTTGACTGAAAATATACTGGAGACTCTTGTAGTCGGTGAAAATATCCATATGAACACCATAGAGATAGTGACACCATATCTTTAGAGCAAAAACTATTGCTACCAACTCGAGACCATTAGTCGGGAAGTTCCTCTCGTGAATTTTAAGCTGCCAGGAGGCATAGGCTATAACCTTACTAATCTCTATCAACAATCAACCAAGCCCCACTTTGGATGCATCACAATAGACAACAAAATCCTTTATACGCTCTGATAGGGTCAACACTGGACACATAGTTAACCAAGTTTTCAATTCATGAAAGCTTTTCTCACAAGCTTCAAATCATTGAAACTAAGTGGTTTTCTAGGTCAACTTAGTCAATGGAGATGAAATAGATGAAAACCCCTCGGTGAACTTTCTGTAGTAACCAGCCAACCCCAAAAAAACTCTTTATATTAGTTGGGGATATGGGTCTAGGCCAATTCTATGCTGCCTCAATATTCTGAGTGTCGGCTCGAATTCCTTTGCCAGACATGAAGTGGCTTAAGAACTCCACGAATTCCAACAAGAACTCACACTTAGAAAATTTGGCATATAACTCTCGATCTTTGAGAGTTTGGAGGACTATTTTGAGATGACTGGCATGATCCTCCGTATTCCTTGAGTAGATCAGGATGTTGTTGATGAATACAATAACAAACATATCCAGATACTACTGTAACACTCTATTCATGAGATCCATGAATGCTTCCAGAGTGTTAGTCAAACCAAACGACATAACAAGGACTTATAATAACCATAACGGGTCCTAAAAGATGTTTTTGATATGTCACTTTCTCTCACTTTCAACGGATGACAGCCAGATCTGATGTCTATCTTAGAGAAGCAAGTGGCTCCCTGAAGTTGGTCAAATAGGTCATCAATTCTAGGAAGGGGATACTTATTCTTTATGGTGACCTTGTTCAACTAGCGGTAATTGATACACATCATAGGGGAACCATCTTTCTTTCTCACAAATAAGAATGGAGCACCCCAAGGTGAGACACTTGGTCGAATAAAACCCTTATCAAGAAGATCTCTTTTAACTCTTTAAACTCAATTCTATATGATAAAGCAAATATGTGTTGAGTATCAGGAAGAATATCTATTCCGAAGTCTATTTCTCTCTCACGAGGGACTCTAAGAAATTCGTTTGGATAGACCTCTGGAAACTCACTCATAACAGGAATTGAATAAATAGATAATGTCTCAACACTAGAGTCATTAACTCGGACTATGTGATACATGCACCCCTTAGAAACTAACTTTTTTGCCTTAAGGTATGAAATAAAATGACCCACAGACAATATTAACTACTCATCCACTCTAAAACTGACTCCTTAAAAAACTAAAACTTGACTACTCGAGTTCTACAATTGACTGAGGCATAATAAACATGAGATGTCTAGCTCAACTAAGTCATCCATGGTTCCTTTGTGATAGATAAAGATGATAAAATCACGATAGACTCTTTCTTCTATAATAGACTCACTAATAGTTGTGGAAACACTAAAGGGCTCAAGAATTGCTTGGGGGAAATGTCGAAGCTCATTGTTACATAAAGAGTCACAAAAGACAAACTCACACCTGGATCAAGTAAGGCATAAACATCAATATAAAATACTTTAAGCATACAATGACAACATCTGGTGAGTTCTCCTGATACTGGTGACCAGCCATAGCATACAGACTGCTGCTCTGCCTATCCCTGAAGTAGTTCCTCTCTAAGCAATCCTATCTGCTGGAGCTGTTGAAGAAGATTGGGCTCTATTACCCCCATTACCCTGTCTGTTCTGGGGGAATTCTTTCATAAAATGACCCATCTCACCACACTTTAAGCAACTATTGGAACCATCACGACATTTTCCTGGTTGGTTTCGTCCATACCTAGTGCAAGTGAGAGTCTAGTAAGCCCCTAACACCACACTACCTTGAGATTGAGTACCCTGAGCTTTGAAGTTTTGGGAACTATAATTCTTCTAATAATTCCTATTTCTCGGTGTAGGTGCACTAGCTGATGATGGTACAGGTCCAGATGACTTCTGTTGAAAAGATGATTGATTCCCATCTCAATCGTATACTAGCCAGTTTCATGACTTGCTATCTTGGCCCTCTTATTGTGAAACTCTTTTCTATCCTTTAACTTATCTTCCTCAACCTGCTGCATATGAATCATGAGCATGGCTATGTCCATGTCCCCTATCAACATAGTCGCCTTACCTTTCTTACTAGATAAGCATGATAGCCGGACACGAACAAACTTATCCTGCTCTTCATATCCACCACCATCTCCGGAGCATAGTAGGATAGGTGAGTAAACTTGAGGTTGTACCGCTGCGCACTCATTGCTTCCTGATTCAGATTCAAGAACTTTCTCACCTTAGCTTCCCTTAGCTCTCGGAGAAAGAAGCGCCCCTACAAAGCATTCTCAAACACATCCCAGCTCAAAAGTATTGCCCCCTCTGCCCTGGTCTTCTTCCACCGATCATATCATATCCAAGCAACACCTTTGAGCATCAACAACACGTATGACCTAAAATACATTAAAGTACTTCCACAAAATTCTGGATCTATAGTGATCTATATAGGTGTAGGTTGTGTTTTTTACTCTTTATCAACCAAGATTTTCCACGATAAAGAAATGTGTCATTAATTTACTTTGTTTTACTTAATGCAATGTCAGTACTCGACAAAGGAACATTGAGAATAACATGTTCCTTAGGAAAATTAGGGGTCAGTAATCTAATGGTAAGTTTACCATTTCACCCCATGCAACAAATAAAAATCTAATTGTATATTAATATTTAATTACATAAAGGGTGAATTAGAAGTTCAACAATAGTACTTTAATGTTTTACAGTCAATTCACCAAAAATGTGTCCACCCCTTATTTACTCATTAACCAACATTCTCTTCTTTGCCATAATTTTTTTGAAGATTTTGAGAAGTTGTATCAATTAAATACTTAATACAAGATCACGGTCATATATAAACCAAATATTGTGAATACAATAGGAAACTAATGGGTAAAAAATTAGGAAGAAAGGAAAGAGAAAAGGCCACGAATACTCTGAACTAACTTATGGAGGCTAGCACAATGGGCGGATATATGTTGGTGGACATAATGTTGTTCTCATCCTCATTTATTTGAAGTCGGTAAATACTTTTTTAGGTAAGATTTTTTCTCTCTTCTTTAAAGAAACCTTTTTAATGTATTCGTCACTTGTGAAATGCTTTCTTCCGTGTTTAGTATGGCAATAAACTCTTAAAAACCAGAAATTTGGTGGGTTTTCAATATACACACACTCACACAAAATTGGTGAAATGTGTAGTAGACCACATCAACTTATTTCCAAATCCGGATCTATCTCCGATGAATAGTCAACTTTATACGTTTTGAGCAATTAATAATTCAAACAAATGCTTTTGAAACATGTATATTGTTCAATATTTACTTTATTTTTTTAATAAAATAGTGGATCTTGTAGCTCATTTTATTCATTTCAAATAAACTTTTACAAAACAAGACCAATCCAAAAATTGGATCAACCCAAAACAACCAGAAAAAATTTAGCCCACTCCATTAAATGGAACTACCAACTTCTATATCAAAATCTTAGAAGATTGGGTTTCCAAATTTGAGCTCCTTTTCTTTCTCCCCAAATCGCCGCTTGGAGCTTTCAGGAATCCACCCTTCTTTCAGGAATCCACCCTTCCTCTTATTTTTGTTGTAGATCATCAACACCTTTCTATTGTTTGCCATGTTAACCCTCTTTCTCAACTCGTAAAGGTAAGATTGTTTAGCTTGGTCTTTTCCTTCTCCGTATGTTTTCTAACTTCCTCATTTTCTCTTGTAGAGACATACTCTGGTGGAACAGTGGATCCCGAAAGTGGTTTCGATAGAGGCGTCTAGTCTTGTGGTTGAGCTCATAACTCTTTGTAAGTGACCTTCTTCTTTCTCTACCTCTTTTCCCCATTTTATTCCTCTCTAATATCCTTTTTCTAGCTGAAGCATAAGTGAAGATATACAAACTCTCTTGACTTTCTTTATTGTGGATTTCCTTCCTAACCCTAGATCTGTAACTCCCCATCCGACCCCAAGACCCTCGCTTTTTGCTGGAGAGTTTTTTTATAAGTTGTTGTAGTCTAGACTAGGTAGTTTAATGGTCATAACTATGCAAGCCTATAATGTCAAAAACATTTTTAGTAAATATCATAGTTGTGAGGTTTTTTACTGAAAATGATTCTGAAGTAATGCATTCTTAAGTTTATAGGTCTTGAAATGTGATCTTTCTTTCCTTGATCCTTAGTATTGGAATGTTTGACTTATCTGCTTTCAAAATCCTTTGCACTCCACTGAAAGGTGCAGAAAATCATGCCATTGTCTAATCTTGTCTTCGCTTGCAAAGGAAGTGGCTGTTAACTTGGCTTAGCCCTCTTGGCTCCACTCTCCTAAAATCTGGTCTGCCTTGGTGATAAATCTCTATCCCTTGTTGCTCTATCTATATTTCCTTAAATTTCTTCATCCTACTCCCTCTCTCTATCCTCCTTTGTTTCTTCGTATCATTGATCTGCTCTAAATCAGAAATGTTATTGATCTGATTACCATTTGTTTCCCCATGTTTGGAACATGATTCCTTTTCCTCTTCATTTTCTTTTCCCCCTCCATTACCTTGTCCTTTTCTATAGAATTCAATTCTCCCACACTAGCAATGTTCTCTCTCTACATCCTTACTCTTTGCCCTTACTTCTTCCACCTCTTTGTTCTTTGACCTACACCCCCTCAACGCTCTATACATAATACATATCGATGATTATCTTGATATCTCATCATCTAAGAGGAGAGACAAAGGAATTGGTTCAAGGAGGGCACTTATAAGTTTCATATTGATCATAATTGACCCGAGTGTTCTATTGATTGAAGAATTAAGTCGAGATATGACTGAATTCAGAAAGGATTTCCCCAAGAATGTGTCCCTTGTTGGCACAAGAGATAAACAAAGACAATATAATAAAAGAAAAGTAGAGAGAAACTTGAGTGTTTCTTATTACTTCAGAAAACCAGCGTACAAGACTTTAAATAGTACTCGGAAAACAACAAACTAGGAGAGAAAATAGGGCACTATCCCATGACCTGTTAATTGACTAACTTCAACTAAATTAGGACTCCTAATACTAGTAAACTGAAAACGTAAAAGGCTCCTAAAAAATACTGGCAATAACTTAATGAATTTTGAATCAGTTAACTAACACTTCCCCTTGATTCAAAATCACACACTCCCAAATAAAACCTCAAAAATTCATGCTTAGCCTAAGGAAGAGACTTCGTAAATACAATAGTTGCTTGCTCGTTTGTATCACAAAATTTCAACACTATTTTTCCATCAGCTACCAACGTCCGGATGAAGTGATATTGGACATCAATGTGCTCATTTCTCCCATGAAAAAAGGTATTCTTAGCCATAGTAATTGATGATTTGCTATCAGAAAAAATCTCAGTAGACTTCTTTTGCTCGTAACTAAAATCTGCAAGTAGTTTCCGGAGCCATAAAGCTTATCGTGCTCCTAAACTTGTTGTTTTATGCTCCGCTTCAAACGTTGACAGAGCTACTGTCTCTTGCTTCTTTGAACTCTATGTAACTGCTCCAGAATCAAAGCTGAAACAACTACCAGAAGTGCTTTTTCGATCGTCCAAGCAGCCTGCATAATCACTATCTGTAAAGTCAACTAATATGAAATTTGATACTTTGGAATGCCAAATACCAAAGTCTGCCGTTTCAGCAACATAGCGAAGAATTCTTTTTGCAGCACCTAAATGTTGCTTTGTCGGACTCTGCAAAAATCTGGACACAACACTAACAGAAAAAGCAATGTCAGGTCTAGTGTGTGTTACATAATTTAAGCCACCAACTATACTTCTGAACAATCTCTGATTTTCTTTATCAGTTCCATTTGCACGCTGCAACTTCTCATTGATATTCATAGGTGTATCTGCTGCTTCACAATTCATCATATGGAATTTTTCCAAAAGATCCTCTGCATATTTCTTTTGAGAACTAAAAATTCCATCTTTATCTTGGTTTAATTCAATCCCCAAAAAGTATTTCAGTAAATCCAAATCGGTCATCTCAAAGTTTCTCATCATACTGGACTTGAAATCATCAACTAAAGACTTTGAGGAACCAAAATAAATCATATCATCAACGTAGAGACAAACTACAAAAAATTCTCCATTACCTTGCTTCTTTAAGTACAAAGTGGGTTCATTTTCACTTCTTGTGAATCTGCTTTCCCGAAAGAATGAGTCAATTTTGTTGTACCACGCACGCGGAGCTTGATTTAGGCCATGAAGAGCTTTTCTTTGCTTGTAGACTTTGTTCTCATTGCCATTAATAACAAAGCCCTGAGGTTGTGAAACATAAACCTCTTCTTCTATATCACCATTCAAAAAAGTGGACTTCACATCAAATTGATGCACGGGTAAACATAATTGCGCAACCAAAGCCAAAACAACTCTCACTGTTTCAAATCATGCAATAGGAGAAAAAGTTTCTTCAAAATCTATACCTTTTTATTGTGAATATCCTTTTTCCATGAGACGAGTTTTATGCTTTTGAATGCTCCCATCTACATTGCACTTTGTTTGAAATACCCACTTGAGCCCTATCATGTTCCTTCCTTCAAGTGAATCAACTAACTCCCACGTAGAATTTCTTTCGATTGCTTGCATCTCTTCTACCATAGCATTCTTCCATTCAGATTGGTATGCCGCTTCTTCATAACAAACAGGATCTGCAAATAGACAAGAAGTATTTACATTGTTAGTGTATATGGGATTTGATTTCTTTTCTCTTGTTGATATTCTTAGTGGAATTTGCTTATCAGAAAACTCGTCAAGTGTTGCAGTTGTTGTCGGTGCACTAGATAAGCTAACTGGTGAACATATGGGATAAGAATTGGGCAAGTTTCCAGGAGTAGGATCTACTACAGGTTCTTCATCAGTAGATAACGATTGGAGATTTGATCTCACATTCCCAAATTAAAGTTCCAAGAGGCATCCTTATTAAACACAACATTTCTATTATGATCACTTTGCCACTTATGGGATTATATAGACGATATGCTTTGTATTGAAGACTATAGCCAACAAAAATACATTTTTTAGATCTTTCATCAAGCTTTGAATGAAAATTAACCAAAGCATATGCTATACAACCAAAAATTCTCAAGTGGCTTACCCTGTGGCTTCTTACCATTCCAAGCTTCAAGAGGTATTGTGTTCCAAATAGCTTTTGTTGGTGAGATATTCAAAAGATAAACAGTGGTTGCAACAGCTTCTCTCCAAAAGTAATCTGGTAGACCCTTTGCTTTTAGCGAGCTTCTAGCCATTTCCACTACCATCCGGTTCTTTCGTTCGGCCACACCATTCTTCTCTGGTGTGTATGGTGCTAGAAGTTCCCTACGAATTCCATTCTCATCACAAAAGACATTAAATTCTTTAGACAAGAATTCACCGCCTCTATCGGTACGAGTGATTTCATCTTTCTGCCACTTTGATTCCGTACAAATGCTTTAAATTTCTTGAAATTCTCAAAGGTTTCTAATTTGAATTTAAAGCAATAAACCCAGCTAAAATGGTTGTAATCATCAGTAAACATAAAAAAAATACCGACTTCCACCGAGGGATTCCATTTTCATTGGCCCACACAAGTCGTCATGCATAATTTCATGACAAGTTGTGGCCCTCTATGATTTTCCTATTGTAAATGATTTCCTAGCTTGCTTCCCATAAATACATCCTTCACACAAGTCAAGTTCATTAATTTTTGGCAAGCCAATAACCATATCTTTTTGAACCAAAAGTTTCAACCCATTAACATTCAAATACCCATAACATAAGTTCCACAGATTAGTCTCAATCTTTCCTTTGACAACTAAGGCAATATTTTCAACATTTGAAATATCAAGGGAAAACATTTTATTTTTAGTCATAAATACATGAGCTATGGTGCGTCCATATTTCTTATCTTTAATATCACATGCTTGATCATCAAACACAACTGAGTACCTACTAGTCATCAATTGGTCAACACTTAAAAGGTTGTGAGCCAAAGTGGGAACATATTGCACGTCATATAAAAGTTCCACATTACCTTGGACAGTTTTAATCTCAACAATATCTTTCCCTTCAATATGCACTTGTTTGTCATCTCCTAGTCGCACCTCGCTTTTCTGTGACTCATCAAGATCTCTAAATAGAGACTTGGAACTTGACATATGATTGGAGAATCTGCTATCAATGAACCACACAACATTCACACTTTCAGTTATTGGGAAATGAGTCATAAACAACTTACTTTCTTCTTCCACATTTTGAGTGAAATTGCCTTCCTTCTGCTCGTCTTTCTGTTTCGTCCAGCAATCAACTTCTTTATAGAAAAATTTCTTGCAGTATCGGCATTGAATTTTGGTTTTTGTATTGACGAGATTTACCAACCTGGTTTCTACCTCTACCACTACCACAACCTCAACCACTAAAATTGCCTCTGCCATGTCCCCTACCTATCGAGTTTTCTATTTTTCCCTTGTAAGAGAACTCACCCTTTACCTGGAATGCCTTCTCGTGAACTTTCTCATGGAACTATTTAGCCTATCTTCATGAGCTAGCAAGAAACTCATTAATTCATCAAAAGAATAGGTAGATAGGTCCTTAGATTCCTCAATTGCAGTAACAGCATGCTCAAATTTGGTGGTTAAGCTTCTCAATACTTTAGACACAACAATTTGACTATCAATCTTTTCACCATAGGACCTCATCCTATTAACAATAGCTGATTCATTTTCATGCATGAACAATGTTTGAAAATCACGTCGGAGAATTTGTAACAACAATTACCTTGTCATCACCGAAGTACTCTTATTTCAGAATCTCCCATGTCTGTTTGGAGGTCTCCCTTGTTGATATGTGAGGAAAAATATCATCATGAAGAGATTGTTGGATCATGAAAAGAGCTTTTGAGTTTCTTTTTCGATGTTCTCTTAGTTGGTTAGCATTCCCTTCCGGAATTCCAATATCGACTACATCCCACAGTTCTTGAGACTTGAAAAAAGTCTTCATTTTAAGACTCCAAAACTGATAATTCTCCCCTATGAAAATTGTAATCATGGGTTGCGATGATGATGTTGTACCGTTCCCTGTCATGGAAATTTTCTGCTTTCTCTCAAAAAATATCTCACAATATTTCACTCTTTTTTTGCTGTCTTACTTTACCAATCCCTGCTTGAGGAAATGATGGATCTTAACCTGGAGTTAAGCTTTTGATACCAAAATTGTTGGCACAAGAGATAAACAAAGATAATACAATAAGAAGAAAATCAGAGAGAAACTTGAGTATTTCTTATTACTTCAGAAAACCAGCGTACAAGACTTTAAATAGTACCTGGAAAAAAACAAACTAGGAGAGAAAATAGGGCACTATCCTATGACCTACTAATTGACTAACTTCAACTAAATTAGGATTCCTAATGCTAGTAAACTGAAAACGTAAAAGGCTCCTAACAAATACTGACAATAACTTAATGACTTTTGAATCAGTCAACTAACATCCCTTTGAGTTGTTTGGATTGATAAACCAGGTGTAGATGAGGATAAACTACCTTCAATAGATATATTCATAGCAAAAAACTCCCATGGCTATAATTTTTATCGTGCCCTCGGAGATGTACTGGAATTTAGTGATAAAATTTTACCAACCATCACACAAGAAATAAAGTAAGAAGCAATTCAGAAAGCTCCAATAAGGGAGCTTGAGGTCCGCAAGTCCAAAAGAAGGATGATTTTGTTGAGAACATACTTTGAAGAGGAAATAACATCTTGTTGGTTGAGGATGATATGCCGTCACTTATCATTTCCAAAAAAGGGGTTTCTAAGTAGCTTGGTGCAACAAAAGCTTAGAAACCATTTGTGCACACCAAGGTGCTTAGAAACAATTTTTTGGAAATCTAAGTGGCGTCGGATCATCCTCAACCAACAAGATTTTCTTTCCTCTTAAAGATAAGTTCTCAACAAAAACATCCTTCTGTGGACCTCATTAGAGTTTGTTGAATTGTTTCTTCCTTCATTTCTTGTGTGATGGTGAGTAAAATTTTATCTCTAAACTCAGGTACATCTCTGAGGGAACGATACAAACTATAACCATGGAGTTTTTTGCTATGACTATATGTAACACCTCGAAAATTTCTAAGCTAAGACCAGAACCATTCTTCATTTGTGTATAAGGCTGTATTGGATGATTCTTAAATTGTTCCTAGGTTTTTAGGTCAATTATTTAGTGTGGAAATATAATTTGATATGAATTAAGGTTACAAGAATCTCCTAGCACAAAGTTGAGTTGAGAGTTTCCTTACCGATTATATTTTGATATAAGATTCTACTTAGGTAAACTTCAAACAATCATATCTCTTAGCTTATAAAGAATTATGTGTCCCATGACCTATCAAATTAAAGGTCTATGAGTCTTCTTTCCAATGCCATCAAGCTTTCCTCAATCTGAGTTCTAAGTAAACATTTATGAATGATTTATTAGAGGTTCTCTAACCTGGCAGCAGCTCCGCAATACGGAGTGAATACGGACCTCATTGTCCGCTAGAATAAAATCCTGGATTCCAACTCTTTTTATTTATTTTTAAGGGTATTTTTGTCCTCAAAACCCTTAGGGAGTCAACTAAATTACCCTAAATGTGTAGAAAATCAGTTTTCATAATCAAACCCTCTCATTCACTCCAAAACTCCTATGCTCAAGAATTTGAAGAAACACTAAGGCTAGGGTTTATCTTCCAAGATTTTCCTTCGTGTTTTTTCAAGAACATTATTATTTGCATTTCACTCCTTCTGCATCTCCTATATTAACTAATACTCCTTACTCTACCGACTTCTATTTGAAATTTAGTTGAAATTGTTACAAAAAATCATAGAATTCATCACTAAACCACTAAACGATTTTCTAAAGAAAGAAGCAATGCAGAAGAATTGTGCAAGAAAATTCATTTGTGTGTTTTGCTGCAACAAGAATACATCTATATCTATGTATACTAGAAATAGATACTAGCCTGAAATTGATCCATAGTCGTATATAAGGATTAAAAATAAACATCAAAATTTGTGCACTAGACAAAATAATAGAGACTGGAAGGAGAAATGTTGTGTATACTTGACAAAGATTAGGTCCAGAAGCCCATGAAACCTTCTTAGATTTCTTCAAACCCATGATGAAATCGCTTGATCAGATACTCAATTTATTTAACAACACCCAAAATTTGCCTTCAGATGATCGGTTTGTCAATGTAAGTCAGAATCAGAATGTTGTTTCCCTAAAAAAATTGAGAATCGAAATAGAGATTAGAGTTATCAATAGAACAAAAGGTAGAAACCCTATAATTTTCATTTTCTAAGTGAAAAAAATGAAAGTTGAAGAGGGTGTCGCGCAGTGTGAGTGAGTGATGTACTCTATGTTTGTATTTTGTCTTTCCAACGGCAGACCAAATACAAATATATAGTACATCACTCACTCCCGAAACAATGCAACCTCTGTAACTTTCCTTTTCTTAACTCACAAAACAAAAATTATCGGGTTGCGATAACTCCAATCTCTACTTCTACTCTCAACTTTCTTAGGGAAGCAACATTCTGTTTCAAACTTGCACTACCAAACTGATCATTTGAAGGAGAGTTTTGACTTATGTTAAATGAATTATCTAATTAAGTGATTTCATCATGGGTTTGAAGAAATCTAAGAGGGTTTCATGGGCTTCTCGACCTAATCTTTGTCAAGTATACACAAAATTCTCCCTTGAGTCTCTGTTTACAAACCGCAGCCTCCATAACACAGGAACTATAGCTCTGGAGCGCAATTATTATAACTATGGCTATAGAGCCTTATTATATCTACTATGTTTGCTATTTCTGAAATTTTCTTAAAATAAAAACCATCAAATTTGTACCCAATTAATCGCCCAACCGAATTGAGCCCAAAAAATTTAGGCCCAATTCATCCAATATTGTTCCATTAATTCTAAGTCCAACTAGGTCTTCTCTTTGCTCAATCAGACGCTCCTCCCTCCCCCCCCCCCCCCTCCTCTCATTCCAATAAAAGCTCACTATCTCTATCAACACTAAACAGAAGTTGTCACACCATTTTCACCAAATGTTATACCTTTCTCATAGCTTTATTCACTTCAACGTTTCCCTCTCTCATCATCAGGGAAGATTCGGTCAATACAAGAAGCCAAATAAATTTTTGATTTTGATTTTTTTGGGTAGAGTTTTAGTGTTCAAACGACTCTATTTATGGAAATTAACTCGTGACTTTGAATTTCAAAAGATGAGACTTGAGATCCACTTGCTCCGCTCCTACCTTCAGCCATAAGTGACCAACAACAGTTGTGGAAGCACTGACACTGATACCAATTGTTATGAATTTAACTCGAAATACAATAGAATAGTAACTAGAACACAATTAATATTTTTGGAAAGATTTTTGATTATTTGAAAATTGAAATTAACAATAAAACTGAACGAAATTATAGAATTGAAATAGAACTAAATAAAGATAGCATAATGAAGCTCCTTGATCTAGATCTGAAATGAGAAGAAGCATAAATGATTAGAGTTGAGTCGAAGAAAAGAGAGAAGAGTCAAGGAAGAAGTTGAGAGTTATTAGGATACCTGTTTTTCACGTCTCCACTCTTTCCTGCAACGTGTATTTGATAACCTCTCAATTCTCTCATACACTGAACTTCATTTATCTATTTTTAATTTGGGCCCTTTATTATTTGCATTTCACTCCTTCCACATCTCCTATATTAACTAATACTCCTTCCACTACTAACTTCTACTTGAAAGTTAGTTGAAGGTATTGAAGAAATCATAGAATTCATAGTTGAACCACTAAACATTTTTTTTTATAAAAAAAAGGAAAGAAACAATGTGGAAGAATTGTGCAAGCAAATTAATTTGTGTGTGATTCTGCAATAAAAACACATCTATAGCTATGTATAGTAGAAACAAAGACTAACCTGAAATTGATTCATAGTCGTATTTAGGAAATAAAAGTAAACATCAAAATTCATGCACTAAAAAGAGTAATCAAAGACTGCTTAATGGAAAAATGTTTTGTATACCTAACAAAGATTAGGTCCAGAAGCCCATAAACCTTCTTAGATTTTTTCAAACCCAGGATAAAATCATTTATTAAGATAATTTATTTAACAGTAATCAAAATTCGCCTTCAGATGATCAGCTTGGTAATGCAAGTCTGAATCAGAATGCTGCTTCCCTAAAAAAAACTGTGAATAGACACAAAGATTGGAATTATCAACAAAACAGAAGGCTTTGTTAGTAAGTTCTCAACAAATATTTCTTATATATTTAATAGATTTCTCCGTATGAATATAAGGTTTGCGCAAAAAGTTGTTCCCAAAAACCCTAACCTGATACCGTAGATCCGCCACTGCCTTTAAGTATGCAAGGCTAAGCTACGTTGCAGCTCTGAATCAAATGTAGTTCATTGCATATTTCGTTCTAACCTGTTTTTTCATTTGTCAGGTTAGCTAATTACTAGTTTAAATGGTGACCTTATCGATGGTATGACTTCTTTATGCAAGTTTTTACTTAATTCCAAATGAATCTATGCAAGTTATTTCAAAAGCTATGCTTGATTTATCTCTCTTATTTAAATTGTCAACGCAAGTCCTAATCAGAAATGAATCCCTGTTTTTTCCGTTCCAGTTCCTCCACCAACTTAGATCTATCTCTTTCTCATTTGATTTGTCAATCCAAAGCCAATTGAATCCCTCTTTTCCCTGATCTAGTTCCTTCACCAACGCGAACTCCAATTAGATTCAGGCACGTCCTGTCCTGACTCAAGTTCAACCAATTGGATTTGCAATCAAATTTGATTCAGGCATGCCTTGTCCTGGCTCAGGTTCAGTCAATTGGATTTGCAGATCAAATTTGATTCAGGCATGCCCTGTCCTAGCTCAGGTTCAGTTAATATGATTTGCAGATCAAATTTGATGCAGGGATGTCCTGCCCTGACTCAGATTCAGCCAACGGGATGCCATTTTGCACTTGAGAATAGAAGATAAGGCGGAAAAATTTGTCTAGGCGGGTGTGATCTTTGGGTAAGTATCCTGAACTTCTTTTATCTAATTGATGTCAAGTTGCAGTTATTTTTAACTTCTAGATGTGTTGTATGGAAAGTACATTTGATTAAGGTTAACTGAGGAGTTCTTCTACTTCTGCCCAAATTCATTCTCTGATACATACTAATTTCGATTGTGCAGTTGTGGACTGGTTCAAACTGGGTTTTTTCTAGATGTTGCAGCACCAAACGGTTTATTTAGGATTGGTCTCGAGAAGATATCAGTCCTTAGCATGCTGTCTCGGGAAGGTTTTATGGCAGATTCCTTCTTTGTGTGCTTTGGTAGTGATGGGGCAGGGCGGATTAGTTTTGGAGACAAGGGTAGCTTCGACCAGGAAGAGATCACTTTTAATATCTTGCGGACCTATCCTATACAAAGCTTTAGTCTTTTCCAATTTTTCTTTAATAAGTTTGCATATTTTACCCATCAACAGGTAAAACATAATCGAGAAGAGGATTGATTGCCCATAAAAAATCAGTAGGATGTTCGCATCATCATCTTCAGCTAATGCAGACGCATCTAAGTACTATTAGATCATCTCTTAAGTTTATTGAGGCTACATTAATTAAAATTAATAAAGAGCAGCTTACCCGAATTATTTTCCTTCTGAATGAGGGTAAGGTTTTCAACTAATTTACTTATTGCAGGTCGATCTATGTGGGCATGCAATGCTAGCAGCTGCACACTTTCTATTTTCCTATGGACTGATTAAAACTGATACTCTTGAGTTTTCAACAAGATCGGGAATTTTAACTGCCAAAAGAGTACCAGAACCCAAACCTTCAAATTCTCAGGATGAGCGATTCCCCAACAGGTTACTCAATTGAATTGGATTTCCCTGTTGTCCAAGTGGCAGATACCAATTTTAGTGATGTTCTTGCAATTTCAAAAAGCGTGAATGGTGCATCTGTGGTTGAGATCTATGAGACATCGAAGGGTGATCATTTTGTACGAATTTAATCTGGTCTTAAAAAGCAATTCATGCAAGTTTTCTTTACAATTTCTTGTGGAGAACTTGTAAAATTCAAATTGCCCTGGTCTTAAAAAGCAATAAGATTGATCAAATGCAAAATTGCCCTGACAGAGGAATCATCATAACTGGACCTGCTCCACAGGATTCTGGCTTTGATTTCTATAGCCGCTTCTTCTGCCCAAAGTTAGGAATCAAAGAGGTAACTGCCAAGTGCCAACACTGTGAAGGATAGTGCATTCAAGCAGATCATAGTCACTGAAAAGGATAGTGCTGAATTTTGCAAAGTCATATTGGTATTACTTATCATATCTTCGACAACTACAAATGCAAACATCTATTTGTTGATATAGCTGATGTATCTTAGAGATCTCACTTGTTCTCTTATTGCACGTATTTTTGTTTTTTTTTTTCAAAACAAAACTTTTCAGGATCCTGTTTGTGGAAGTGCTCATTGTGCCTTGGCTACTTATTGGCGTAAAAAGCTTGGCAAATGTGACTCAATTGCTTTAGCGGTACTTACTCATTCCTCAAAATGCAAAGACTGAAATACTTGTCCTGGGACTTCTTATACTAACCACATAGTTCTGTTTTGCCCAATTGATTGCATTGTTTTGTGGTTCAGGCCTCACCTAGAGGTGGCGTCTTGAACCTGCACGTAGACCACAAGAAGCAGAGGGTATTTCTGAGAGTGAAAGCTGTGGCAGTGATGGAAGGTTCTCTTCTAGTTTAATGTCGCAGTTCACATCCATCATATTTATTCATCTGCATCTATATATCACAAAACTTTAATAATAATAATATGTTGGTAGTATGTGTCCAGTGTGTTTAAACATCTATTCTATGTTTGCCTTCATTAATAAACATATATCATCAGTTCATTAGCCTACAAGTAATGCAAGTGTCTTGTTAATGTCAAATTGTGGAATTCTACTCTTTTTTAGGATGATATTTCAGGTGTTTGGTTTTCATTATTACTCATTATTTTTTGATAATCGAAATTCCCCGAGGGCCAGGGAATGGCTAATGTCCCTGCATGATTAAGCTTCTGATTTTACTAATCGTATCCCTCAGTTACTATTGTGCATTGATGCAGCCTTTAACCAAACAGAAAGGATTTAGCCGCGGTGATTGAGTTTGTGAATTTTTTTCACGCATCGAAACAAAGTTGAGAATATTAAAATGAAGGATAATTTGCAGAAGTTTCACTTAAAATGAAGGATAATTTCCAGAAATTTCACTAGTTTAGTATCTAATTACCTTCCTTTTCTTTACTTTTCATTTTAACGGAACTTACCAAAATTTGGACTTCAAAAATATGTAGCTGGCGCGTTCAAACACAGGGGGTCAAAATTAGGTTGAACTTGTTCTGGATACACGGTATCCAAGTGGATTCACATGTATCTGATTCTCTTGCTTTCCTCCCTCCTCTCTCACTCGCCTATCTCCCTAAATTTAGTATCCCAGATACATGTATCTAGTGTGCTTCGCATGTATTTGAGATACATAGACTATCTCGTTCGCCTCCCTCCCTATTTTAGTGTATTTGATAGCAAAAATACATGTATCTGATTTGAAATCTGCTATAAGATTACTAATTAGTGAAACAATATGTAATTATTTCAAACTATAGGGAAAATTAGAAAATATTGTAGGATTTTTTTGTCTAATTAGATAGATTTTCCTAAACAAATCACATAGTGTTAAGACCTAATTACATCATATCCCTATGCTTTTTCAAATTACAAAAATCCCTTAAATTTGATGGAATCCGGATACATCCCAAAACATCCCGATACATCGTGTCCCGATTTTGAATACATCCCTCAATGTCCTGATACATCGCATCTCAATTTCGGGTACATCACTCAACATCTCGATACATCATGTATGTCCCTATACATAGCGTAAAGTGATGTATCCGACCGATATATTGCGTAAAGTGATATATCCGACCAATACATTGCATAAAGTGATGTTTCCAATAATACGAGAGAGTAGGGATTTTTGTAATTTTTTCAAATGGTAGGGAATTTCAGAAATTATGGTAAAATAAGTTGTGTATTTAAATAATTTTCCTTTTTTTATCCCATGAAAAGAATTAAAATTTAAATGAAAATGAGCAGGTATTAGTAATGTATAGATTAATTGTCTGTGTGGATCTATGTATTAGCATAGATTACTTATTCATGTATTAATTATACATGTATAAGTTATTCTATGCATATTCTATCATGCATAAAATAATACAATGATTTCCTTATAAAATATCGTACTAATTTTATATAGGAGTAACTTATTTCTTATCAACCTACCAAACGCAGTATAAATTATACAAAAATTAATTATGAATATTTGTTTCTTATTCAACTATAATTAGCTAGTAATAGTAGATTAAGTAGAATAATATTGATACCTAATGGCGGTGGTGAATGATGATGGAGGTTAGCAATATATAATGCTAACTAATGATTGTAATTATCAATAGTGAATAGTGACTGTAATAATGAAGGATGATGATAATTCCAAATGATGTCTAATGGTAGTGCAACAATTGATTTTGGTGATTGATGATTCTAGTTAGGTTATGGATGGTAGGCGGTGATGATTGACGTAGTGGTAGTTATATTGAAATGGTGGTTATAAGTGGTGGGGGAAATTAAACTAGATAGGTGAATTATCATCTTTTTATGAATTCTTAAATAGACATTAATATCTTAAGGGAAAATGCATAAGTACCCCCCCAGCCTATACCCAAAATCCCTGAGACACACCTAATCTTTACTAAGGTCCTATTACCCCCCTGAACTTATTTTTTAATTAACTTTCTACCCCTTTTCGGCCTACGTGGCACTATTTTTGAAAAAAAAGTCAACACGCGTTGGGCCCACAAGATAGTGCCACGTAGGCTGAAAAGGGGTAAAAAATTATATATAAAATAAGTTCAGGGGG
>JAJOOO010019417.1:0-12654 GCA_029582685.1 Solanum piurae | reverse complement strand
CCTTTCAAGTACTGACGCATACGTGCGCTACATCTTCTCGTGATGTAGGTTCAGGTTCTCAGCATCCAGATCATGCTTAGATCGGTTCCCGATCTCCAGTTCAGTAGAATCAATGGTGAGTCCTCATTCTCCGAGGACAATAGTCATGAGTTTCTTTCAGTATTTTTAGTCCTTTAGTTTCAGTTTTGCTAGACTTAGTTGGGGCCTGTCCCAGCATTTCTAGTCAGTTAGAGGCTATTTTTAGACATAGTTAGATTCAACTTAGTATTGAGTTAATATCTTCTTTGTATTAAACTCATCAGTTATCATTTATCTCAGTTATAGTATATGAGTATTCCCCATCTTTTCATTATAAATTATGATTTAACTTCTGCATCAGTTTATTATCTTTAGTATGCTCATGATCATGCCAACATGGTTAGCTTGGGATCACTTGTGGTCCTAGGTCCCGTGTTCGCGTCTCGGGGGTAGTCTCGGGAAATGACAAATACCTTCTTGAGTGCAATCCTTAAAGGGTTACCTGAGACATTCTAACTTCTCTAAAATGATTATAAAGTAGATTTTGGACTACCTCTAAGGATATTATTAACTGTCTCTATCTTCTTAAGGAGATGATCACAAATCATTGGAATCAGCATCATAATCGGACTCAGAACCAGAGGTGTATAAAAAGCTATGAATCTTATCATGAACCTCTTCATCTAGATCCAAAGATTTCAATTTTTCCAGCTTACAATTAGGTTCTATATGTCCAAATTTACCACATTTAAACTCAAAACCTCAAGCAACAATATCATCGGTACATCTGGAAGATATTTCGAAAAATAGCCCGCTATATTCTCAATTACAAGCATATTTATCCCAAAATCAAGGTGATACCTTTGTTTCTATAGCCAAAGATGACATTTTACGGAGGAACAAATTCCCTGTTTATATGGAATTAATCCTCATGACAAAACTGAATATCTGATAAGATTTCATTCTGGAAAGTGGAGCGATGCTATCTCCTTTTTGCAGAATTCAACTAATTCGGCATTCATCTGGAAAGGACGAGACTTTGTGGGAATATCATCCAAAGTGTGCATTCCGCATTTCTTCTTCTTGGTCAAAAAATAGTTATACCCTTCAATTATTCTTGGAACTCCATTTTTGGACTTCATCATTGTTTATATTGATGATATTTTGGTTTATTCCAAAACTCTTGAAATGCATATTAAACATTTGGACATTTTCAAGAAAATAGTTATACAAAATGGCTTCTTTGTTCTATCATGATTGGGCGGACTTTCCCTCAGGAATGTTTATCGTGGAGGCTAGTGTTGCCAATGCATCCGCGAACTTCTTTTTTCTCTGGGTAGTCGAGAATATAAGAACCATTTATGATTATGGTTGGTTTGATAAGATCTCTAATAAACAGCTTATAAAAACTACTGAACAATCTCTGGCGTTAAATTCGTTCGAACAGACTATTCATCTGTTAAATAAGCGTGATGTTGATATTTATAAAAATCAATACAAGTTCTTGCATATTGGCATGGTTCAGATTGCTTTTAAGCCTTTAACCCTTAAAGGGTTACCTGATACATTCTTAGCTTCTTTGCGCGATGCGAGAAATTTAAATTTTAGACAATCTTTGATGGGATCAATTGAATCCACGGTAGCTTATGGCCCTGTATATTTTAATACTCAGCCAAACTTGCAGTTATCTTTGACTGATTCTTATATCTTAGATGCTTTGACTTTAAATATTAAAACACATGGTTATAATTATGCACCTGGATCTGAATTAATCTGTTTGTCATACAACATCTATTATAAATTACTTGCTACTTTGAATCTGAGATGTAAATTATATGAATCATCGGATCAGACTATTTTGGTGGAAACCAATTTTGCTAGATCTAAGGTTACTACTAGAAGACCTATAAAATGGGAAGAATTTAATTTTTCTACAACTTGGACTTTAGAGTCTGTTATACCTCTTACACAGATGACCGATGCAGTCACTAATTCTGAATATTCTCATATTACTCAAAACTCCGATGGTAAGATTTGTATGCAATTTGATGAAAAAAGTGTTCCTTATAATAGACATACATTTTCTGATAGAAGAGTTGCTATTCAACACATTTTGCCTATTGAACCTATATATGGTCCTGCTCGTAATCGTGCTGCTTCTTTACATACCTTATCATCTGTTATATCTACTGATAAAGATAAAATTAAAATTGATCCTAGATTAAATATAGTCAGAGTAAATGATAAATCTTCCGATGTTTCTGACAAGGATATTCCTTCTGCATCCGAAATGAATTTTAATCCTAATGATATTTAATGATGAATGCACACCAAATTGATTTTAGTCCAGGTTCACTAGCAAGAAAATATATTCAAAATGAATTTTCAAGTGATAAATGGAACCGGTTTAAAACTTGGTTTTTTGATACATATAGTACTGATGATCTAAAAAATATTTCGCAAGAATTTTATGAAACTTGCGCTTTGCATAATCATATTATGTTCTTTGTACCTTGGTTCATAACTACCTATTTACCTTTATATATTAATGTTCTGGAACGATCTTATAAAGATGAATTGAGAAATATTGTTAAAGCAATTTATCCTCCCCAGGCATCTTTTATTTTACCAAATAATACTGGTATTAATTTTACTGCCTTTCAAAAATTTGTTGAAGAAGATGTTGCGGCAGTCAGCATCAATGAAATTAATAATTTAATTTCTCAAAATAACTATTTAGGGCTTTATGTTAAAGTTTTGGGAGAACATATCAGTTCTCTTGATACAAAATTAGATGAACTAACTGCTTTAACAATTCAGATAAAAATGGATTTAAAACCTTTCGAGAAAGCTTCTACTTCAAAACAGCCCTCAGAACTTATTCCTCATGTGAAAAGACCCCCTGAGATTCAGAATTTTGTTTTTAAACCTCTTTTAGATTTAGAAGAACTTCTTGATAAAAGGTTTTCTGAATTCAGTGCTAAACCTATAGATCTGTTCGAAACATTTACTGATGAATTAGAACATGCTTTTGATTATAAAGAGCATTGTGCATTAGAATTTAATATACTTAGTGGTTATCCGAAAAAGAATAGTGGTAATACTACCCAGTTTACTCATAAACCCATCATGCAAACTTATTATTATTCCAGACCAACTCCTCAAGATGTGCTAATAGAGGAACGCGACTGGAATCAGACCAATACCTCTTATAGTGGTTCTGAGATTTATGAATGGAATCTTGATGGGTTGATTAATAGACAATTAACTATTTTTGTTCATCGTATGTTAGTGTATGCTACTATCTGTAAGAATACTAAAAATATAGATAGAAATATTTGCAAAATGATAATTGCAGGTTTTACTAGCCAACTCAGAGGCTGGTGGGACAACTATATGAGACTAGAGACTAAAGACGGTGTGGTTAATGCTATTGCGGATAACGAAGGAGTTGATAACTTGGGTATGGCTCTAGTGAGAAATCGAGAAGATGTTGTTTATACCCTTGTTCTAACTATCTTAGAACATTTTAATGGTAGATTTACCAACCAGTACGAGACTGTTCGTACCCTACTTAATGGTCTATGTTGTAGGCACTTGGGAGAATTTCGATGGTATAAGGATACCTATATGAGTCGGGTGATGGAACTACCCGAAAACAAACTGGCATATTGGAAAACTAAGTTTATAGATGGTCTTCCTCCTTTCTTTGCGGAAAGAGTTAGAAAAAATCTACGAAATCCCCAAGGTGAAATTACTTACGACACTCATAATTATGGTAGATTGATAGGAGTGTGAACTCAAGAAGGTATTAACCTGTGCAATGAATTGAAGCTCTCTAGACAGCTTAAAATTGATAAGCTCAGAGAAAGGTCTCAGCTAGGAGATTTCTGCACCCAGTTTGGTTTACCAAATTCAGGTAAAGGTAAACAAATTAAACACAGAGATTCTAGTGGTTCTAATCCAGACCAACCTGATAGGAAGAAAAGGTCTAGACGCAGGACTAGGGAAGAACGAGAAGAGCGAAGAGCTCATCATCGTAAATCTGACCGATTTACAAAAACTAGGTCTAGGCGGGATTTAGCCAAGATCAAATGCTACAAATGTGGTAAATTTGGACATATAGCACCTAATTGTAAGTTGGAAAAATTGAAATCTTTGGATCTAGATGAAGAGGTTCATGATAAGATTCATAGCTTTTTATACACCTCTGGTTCTGAGTCCGATTATGATACTGATTCTGGGTCAGAATGAGACATAGATTTGCCTGAGTCTTCCAATAATAAGCAGCCTGTTACTAATACTTGTAGATGCCGCGGTGATATTTGTTCTTGTGAAAATGATGAATTCTATCAATTGCAATCTCAATTCAAAGATTTGAATATTTATACTATTACTTCTGATAATGTGATAGAACTTCTGAAAGAAGTTACTGATAATAATTTGCGTGATAAAATTATTCAATTTGTTGTTAATAACAGTGCAGGTTCGTCAAAACAAGTTGAAAAACCAAAAAGAGATTTGAATTTGAATACTCTGCACCGTATTCTTTGTCTGAAGTTAATACTAGATTTAGTAGACAACCTGTTATTATACGAGATACTTCCTTTGATGATTTGAAAGGAGAAATTGAAAATTTGAAAAATGAAATTAGATCTTTAAAACAAAATCAAATGATTTGTGATCATCGCCTTACGCAGATAAAGACAGTTAATAGCTAAGGTAAAAATATTGCTGAAGATAATACTCTTGCAAATAATACTCTTGCTAAATCAGATAGCTATGATCCTAAAAAAGATATGTTTTTAGGAATGATACAAATTGTTACTGCACATAAATGGTATGTTAATTGCACCATATTGATTGATAATCAATTTTCTATAACTGATATTGCTATGATTGACAGCGGAGTCGATGTTAGTTGTATTCAGAAAGGTCTTGTACCTACTAAGTATTTTGAGAAAATAACTCACATGGTCAAATCTGCTTCTGGACATGCTTTAGATATAAAGTATAAATTGCCTAATACGCGTATTTGCCAAAACAAAGTGTGCATTCCGCATTTCTTCTTCTTGATGAAAAATCAGTTATACCCTCCAATTATTCTTGGAACTCCATTTATAAATGCTATTTATCCTTTTACTAGCATAACTGCTAAAGGATTTTCTGCCACTTACAAAGACCGAGATATTAGTTATACTTTTATCACTAATCTTGTTTCTCGTGATATTAATGCTTTAATTAATATGAAACAAAAGCATGTTGACTCTTTACAGCTCGAAATGTTTAGTATGAACATATTTGATACTTTGAAATTCACTAAGGTACATGAAAAAATTAAATTAATTTCCGAACAGATTGCTATTGATATTTGTGCTGATCACCCTAGTGCTTTTTGGAATCGGAAAAAGCATATTGTCACTCTTCCATATGAAGATAATTTCTCTGAGGATGATATTCCCACAAAGTCTCGTCCTTTCCAGATGAATGCCGAATTAGTTGAATTCTGCAAAAAAGAGATTGATAACTTGCTACAAAAGGGTTTGATAAAATCTTCTAAATCCCTTTGGTCTTGTACTGTATTTTATGTTAATAATGCAGCCGAAAAAGAACGTGTTCTCAGGTTAGTTATAAATTATAAATCTTTGAACAAATATTTAAAATGGATTAGGTATCCTATTTCAAATAAAAGATATCTACTATCTAGGTTATATGACGCCAATATATTTTCAAAATTTGACTTAAAGTCAGGATATTGGCAGATTCAAATATTCAAAGAGCATTCTTATAAAACTGCATTTAATGTCCCGTTTGGACAATACGAATGGCATGTCATGTCATTTGGTTGAAAAAATGCTCCTTCTGAATTTCAGAAATTCATGAATGATATTTTTAATCCATATTTGAACTTCATCATTGTTTATATTGATGATATTTTGGTTTATTCCAAAACTCTTGAAATGCATCTTAAACATTTGGATATTTTCAAGAAAATAGTTATACAAAATGGTTTAGTAATTTCTCAACCAAAAATGAGTTTATTTCAAACTAGTGTCCGATTTTTAGGACATCTTATTTGTCAGGGAAAAGTTACCCCTATCCAGAGATCTATTGAGTTTGCGTCAAAATTTCCTGATGTTATTACAGATAGGCCGCAACTACAAAGATTCTTGGGAAGTTTAAATTATATTTCCCCTTTTTACAAAAAATTATCTCGTGATTTAGCCCCGTTATACGACATGCTTAAAAAGGATCATAAAACACTTTGGACTAATAGTCACACTGAGTTAGTGAGGAATATTAAACGTCGGGTTCAATCTCTACCTTGCTTAACTCTGGCTAACCCTACTTGGTAAAAAATAGTCGAGACAGATGCGTCTAATACAGGTTATGGAGGAATTCTAAAGAAAATTAATCCTCATGACAAAACTGAATATTTGATAAGATTTCATTCCTGAAAGTGGAGCGATGCTCAGAAAAAATATGTTATGGTGGCCCATGATATGTTAACCATCGTTAAATGTGTTTTGAAATTTCAAGATGATTTATATAATCAGAAGTTTATATAAAATTGATGCTCAATCTGTCAAATATATGTTTGATAAAGATTTTAAGCATGATGCGTCTAAATTAATATTCGCCAGGTGGCAGGCACAGTTAGCCCCTTTCAATTTTGAAATCCTTTATAAAAAGGGAAGTGATAACTCTCTTCCAGACTTCCTATCTAGAGAATATCTTTAGAATGAGTGACATTCCCATCTCCCTTTTCTTTACTGAAAAAAGATTAATTACTATATTGAAAATTCTTCCTCTTAATAGAGATATGAAAGAATTAATCTGTTGGAAAATTATAGACGGAATGGTAATAGACCTTTTCCAGACCCATTTGATATCAATGGAGGAAATCGTCACTTTCGACGACATAAATTACTACTATAATGATTACTATGATGCTTATTGGGAATAAAATTCAGTGTTTTGTTTGCAGGATGGATCCTCCTTGGGTAACTAAGGGTCGAGGAAAGGGAAATAGCCCACGAGGAAGGGAAAGATTTTCCCAGAACTCATCAGGATCATCATACGGATCCTCATCCAATTCTCCAATTATACAGCGAGGAGAAATGAGTTTAGTAAACTTAAACTCAAAACCTCAAGTAACAACATCATCGGTACATCTGGAATATATTTCGGAAAATAGCCCGCTATATGCCTAATTACAAGCATATTTATCCCAAAAGCAAGGTGATACCTTTGCTTCTATAGCCAAAGATGACATTGATGATATCAAATCATATGAAAAGGTGAAAAAAAGAGAAGTAATATTTATCTTAGAAAACTCTGAGATTCAGAGAAAAGAAGAACTGTGGAAGATATTCCAGCGGTACTTACTTAATGGATTATATTTCTCGGGTGAGTCATATAAAACCCGTTCTTTTTATGAAACTCTATTGATAAGCACAGGTGTTGAATTTCAGCACTTCTCAGGTTATAACACTAGTGAGAATGTTTATAACTTCTCCAAAATGATTATAAAGTAGATTATCCCAATTGAAGATTGGGGTATTTCCTCAATGAAAGAAAGGCAGATTAGCCTCAACAAAGTCCCTACGAATTTCACCTATTGGGATTATATTCAGGCTATTAATAAAGTCCTTTGCTATAATAATGGGAAGCATAAGCATATTTGGTTTATTAAAATTTGTGCAAAGATATTTGCTAATGCTATTCCAAATTGGTTTTTAAACTGGTGGTCATACCACAGGCCAACAATAAAAATATTGCCAGAACCCTTTCTCAAGTTATACAAAGAGTGGGTTAAGGTTTCTCTAGACCTTAACAATCTATATCACAAAGAACATATTTTTTATATGGAGAAAATTGAACAGATATATTTCTTCATCGAATTCTCCATTCCTTGGATTCATAAATGGGCCCCGGAAGTAGATTTTACGGAGGAACAAATTCCCTGTTTATATCGAACTTATTATAATAACTTTTGGGACAAACTAATGAAAAGGGATCCCAAAACAAAGTCTTTATACGGACATGAGCTTCTGGACTTAATTTCCCAGACAATTCAAGAATATAGTACTACTTCTCATAAGGGGATGATCGCTGACACTTCTGTTAAACATATGGCTAGAAGAATTTCTAATCAAGAAGGAGATCAAAGCGAAATGATCAACAACTATTTGGAAGAAGTAAGGAGGAATTTACTCCTTAATATCACGCACTACGCAAAATCAGACTCATCAATGCGAAGTGAAACAAGTGAGGATACTCATGAAGCTCAACCATGTGAAACAGATGAACCTGATTCAGAAGATGCACTGAAAAAGGCAGAAGATTTCCTGCGTGACATAAAAAAGAAGGATAAGATTTAGATGTTATCTTGAATAGTAGTAAGCACTATCAACAGTAGAAACACTATTGATTAACATTAGATATACTGTTTATAGGACCCAAATAGGGGCCCAGTATGTTTCTTTTCTTCCTATAAATAGATTTGTTTTCCTTAGTAAAGAAGCAGGTTTTAGAAACCCCTTCTCTCTTCTTCTCTCTCTTGTAAAAACTTTGTAATTTGCAAGTTTGCCGGAGTACCGGAGTTACAATAAAATCAAGTATTTCCATAGGCATTTTGGCCACAAGGTACTTTCTTTTATTCTTCCTTTCTTTTACTTTCTTATATTCTCCGATCTGGAAGCCGTGACTATGTCCGGCTAAACAATTATATCTATGCCAGATAACTAACTTCTCTTTTATATAGACCATGAACGGATCTAAGCTTTATTTAAATATAGAGGAATTTTAGTATAGCTTCTCGACTTGGTTCTGAGATCGAGGTACAGTCGGATCTTGTACTACTATTATTGGCTTTGTCTTAGTGACTCTGTCTGATGAGCCGTGGTTTTCAGCTCGAAAAAGAGTTTGATAAGTAGGGCGCTTCACACCCGGTTAGAACTATCAGACACATGGGTTCAATAATAGTATGTATTAGGTTCTTGACAGGCCCTTTACTCGGGTAAAATAAATCACCATGCAGCCTGAGAAATTATGTTAAAATTCCTGTGTATTTTGATTCTTATGTAGTTGGACTACCTCTAAGGATATTAAATTGCTTGATCTATGACTGGGCGGACTACAGCCAGGTCAGTGATCCTGTAAATTGGTAATTATTAAATAATAATAATAATAATAATAATAATCCATTTGTTCGAAAATTAATTTATTTTTTTCCTGTACTTTAGTGTATTTTAAAGTATCAAATATATTCATGCTAAACATTTTGAGTTATAAAGAATCAACATGCTTTTGCTTCATTTTAATTAAAGCATTAATATCACGAGAGATCCGTTAGTGACAAAAGTATAACTAATATCATTATCCTTATAAGTAGCGGAAAACCCTTTGGCATCTATTTTAGTAAAAGGGTAAATAGCATTTATAAAAGGTGTTTCAAGTATAATTGGAGGGTATAACTGATTTTTAACCAAGAAAAAAAATGTGGAATGCAAACTTTATTTTGGAAAATACGCGTATCAGACAATTTATACTTTATATCTAAAGCATGTTCAGGAGCAGATTTAACCATATGAGTTGTTTTTTCAAAATGTTTTGTAGGTACAAGACCTTCTTGAATACAACTAACATCTGCTCCACTGTCAATCATAGCGATATCAGTTATAGAAAAAGAATTATTAATTAATATGGTGCATTTAACATACCATTTATGAGCAGTAACAATTTGCATCATTCCCAAAAACATACCTTGTTTGGGATCAAGATTGAAAGGTTTTGTAAGAGTATTTTCTTCAGCAACAATATTTTTTTCCTTTGTTATGAATATTTTCAATTTGAGTGATACGATGATCGCAAATCATTTGATTTTGTTTAAGAGATTTAATCTCTTCTTTCAATTTTTCAATTTCTCCTTTCAGATCATCAAACGAATAATCGCATGTAGAAATAGGTTGTTTATTAAGCCTATTATTAACCTCAGACAAAGAGTATAGTGCAGAGTACTCAAATTCAAAATCATTTTTGGATTTTTCAATAGTTTTTGAAGAACTAGCACTGTTATTAACAACTAATTGAATAATTTTTTCACGCAGATTATTATCAGTAACTTCTTTCAGAAGTTCAATCACATTATCAAAAGTAATAGTGTTAATATTCAAATCTTCAAATTGAGATTGAAGTTTATAAAATTCATCATTTTCACATGAACAAATATCACCTCGGCATGCGCAAGCATTCGTATTTACCTGTTGATTATTATCAGAGGATTCAGGTAAATCAATGTCTTCTTCAGAACCTGATTCAGAATCATAATCGGACTCAGAACCTGAAGTGTAAAGGAACTATAGACCTTCTCGTGCAGCTCATCATCCAGCTCTAAGGTTTTCAGCTTTTCAAGCTTACAATTTGGTGCTATATGCCCAAATTTTCCACACTTGTAACACTTGATCTTAGCGAGTTCCCGCCTAGACCTATTTTTGGTAAATCTATTTGATTTACGATGAGCTCTACGCTCTTCACGTTCTTCTCTAGACCTGCATCTCGATCGTTTCTTCCTATAAGGTTTATCAGGGTTAGAGTCTCCCTGTTTGGTGGTTTTGCTATTAGCAGAAGTACTGGGTAATCTAAACTGAACACAAAAATCTCCTAATTGAGATCTTTCTCTAAGCGTATCCATCTTAAGCTGTCGAGATAATCTTAATTCATTACACAAGTTTATACCTTCTTGGGTACAAACTCCTATCAATTTTCCATAAGTATAATTGCCATAAAGGATTTGTCCTTGAGGATACCTTAGCATTTTCTTAACTCGAACGACAAATAAAGGAGGGAGACCATCTATAAACTTAGCCTTCCAATGCTCAAGATTGTTTTTGGGTAATTCCATCATCCTACTCATATAAGTATCTTTATACCACCGGAATTCCCCTAAATGCCTACATCGTAGTCCATTTAAAAGAGTACGCACAGTCTCATACTGATTGGTAAATCTACCATTAAAATGTTCTAAAATGATTAAGACTAAGGTATAAACAACGTCTTCTCTATTAGAAACTAGGGCCATTGCCTTGGTTATTAACCCCTGGAGTACTCAAAGTAGCATTTATCACAGCAACTTTTGCTTCGACACTCATATAATTATCCCACCAACCCCTGAGTTAGCCAGTAAAACCTGCAATAATCATTTTGCAAAAATTTCTATCTATATTTCTAACATTTTTACAGATTGTTGACACCAAATTTTGGTCTGATTTTTTTTAAAGTTTATACTTTTAAGTATTTATTTTTCAAAATTCATGTTTTGCAATTTTAATGCAATTTGTTATAATTATCCTTATTCTCTAAATATTAATATTTTTATCGGTTAGTTTTGTTTATATTATTATTTTGTCACAACCGGTTGAATACATTCAACTATTTGTTCAGTTTTTATAAAATTATTATTTCTGTTAAATTGTATTTTTTATATGTCAGTGCTTACGTTCGTTACATTTTTTAAATGTCTATTTTATCTATCACATCTGTTAATAATCATTTTGATATTTTGCACAGTCTAGAAAATCATTCTGATATAGATAATATTTCATACACAGATATTTTATTTACATGCAATTTTGACCGACAATTTTAAAATAATAATATTGTAATTTTCAATTCCCTATATAATGAATAGTTTGCATATTAGGTCAAGGATGGTGGATATTTGTAGGGATAAAAATTTTCAGATTGTTTATTCATAAAAATAAGGGGATTTCTCATTGTTTATTATTTTTTCGGTGAGCTCACCGGAGCTCCACCAGTCCACCACCACCAATAACCCCTTGATCTTTCGCTCACTTCCTCGTTTCCAGCAACAGACCCAACACAACCACCCATAACCCATTTCATTTTTCCCACTTATTCGGCAGCAACAACCAAGCCGCCATTACCCAGCCAACACCCATCTTCTCTCCACCAGAAATGACCAAAAACGTCACTAGGAAACACCCACAACCTTCTCCGACCAAACAATGCCAGAAACCCCATTGAAGCAGCCGTCCAAACCACTGGAAACCAACCAGTAAATCACCTCCGAACAACGACTCTCCATTCTCTCCGACAAACAACAACCGACAGCCACCATTGCCTCCCCGTTTCTCCATTTTTTCCAGACCCCAAAGCCGCCTCCATTTCCCACTTTTTCTGGTGGAAAACCACCAGAAATCAACACTAAATAGACCCCTTAAATCACCCACGAACTCGACCAGAAGACCAACATCTACCCCCGTTCTTCTCGTCTTCTACGGAGAACAACCACCTCTAAAACCCCTATGTTTTTCCGTTCGATGCAATCAGTAGCTACGGCGAGGAGCTCAAAGCTCCGATGAACCGGAGCTAAATAACACCAGACCCCTTCCCCTTTTCAATTTTTTGTTTGTATCTACAGGTGTCTTCACCATTGACTCCAGCAAGCTCAGTTCCAGCGAACAAGAGCAGTACCACCGTGAGCTCGCAAGTTGCCGGCGAAAAGCCAATACAACTCCACCCCGACCTTCCACCAGCCGCTTCAGTGAGGAGCGAGGATCTCCGATGAATCGGAGCAAAACAAAAGCACCACCTCCGGCAAACAAGTAATCT
>JAJOOO010019414.1:0-12263 GCA_029582685.1 Solanum piurae | reverse complement strand
TCTAAATCCTTGGTCCGGCATCTAGAGAATTTCACTCCGCACCTTGGTCCGGCTACGTGTGTATAGTTTACTAACCCTTACCTTTACCTCATATTAGATATCATAATCGATGTTTGTCTTAGTTATTACTTCGCACCAATCGACACTAGCCTATTAGATAGTATCACACTAAATCTATGTTGATAATTCTTTTCTTGTTGATTACCTCCTTGGTCCGACAAGTAGCAACAAGGCGAGTTCTAATGTTTCCAACCGCTAAAAAGACTTCTAAACGAAAGAATTATAAATGCATGCACTACACTATTCAAGAATTGTTTATTTACTATTCATACCTTGTTAATTACTCATGGTTCCCACAACCCTAGTTGTGGAGTTTAGTTACCCATAATCATATGAACACAATTCATTGTTTTAGATGAAAGAATTATGAACTTAAGTAAGAAGAATGATAAACCCAGAATTTCAATTTGAATTTCACCACCCAAAATCTTTAAAACAAACTTAGGAAATTAATAATTGCTAAAGTTACAAGTTAATCTCCCAAGTCAAGAACTAGAATAGAACAATAATCTCCCACCCCCAAAAACGAGGTTTACATGCCCTTTTTATAGAAAACAAGTCCTAAATTAAAAGAGAAACAAAATAAGGAAAGTTTCGTTCAGGCACGCGTCTTCAATCCACGAGACTAACTCACGGACTGTCAATGGATCTATGGTCCGTGAGTCCCTTCCGTCAGCCAGAACTTGGAAAATATTTCAGCGTCCAAAAAGCAGCTTTTCTGAAGCAAATGACGGAACTGCAGTACGGACCGTAGATCGATCTACAGTCCATCAATCCCCCTCCGTAGCTCCACACTTGGAATCTTCAAGATCAGGTACTGGAACCCTCGCAGTATCCATCTACGGATCAACAGTACGGTTCGTAGATCCATCTACGGACCGTCAATGGCCACCGTGGTTTCACACTTGGTCAGATTTCTCTGATTTGCCTCCATGCCTTGGCTGCTGATCTACGACCACCATCTACGGAGCGTCACTGGACCTACGGTCAGTATATCACCTCCGTAGATGCCGTTTTCTGCATTTCTTTCAGCTGTCTCTTTAATTCCGCGCCTGAACATCTTTCCTGCAAAATATGATAAAAACACATAAAAAAGCAATATGAAAAGGCCCTAGACACACACAACTTGTAAGTGAAATGTATTAGAAATACCGTAAACTCACGGTATATCAACACCCTCAACTTAAATTTGTTGTTTGTCCTCAAGCGACGCACTAAGACTCTAAACAACACTTGTATAGAAGCAAGCGTTTCAAGCACAAGCAATCACATGGCTCTCTACCCCACTCACTTTTCGGGTGAAAGATTTGTTCAGTTAGACTCGACAAGCTAATTTATGTGGATCAAATCATGAAAATTATCGACCAACCAACACACAACATACAGTGTTTTACTATCACCAAAGTACCAACTTTTCGACAATGCAACTAGTGCCCTCACTTCAAACGAAATCCCTTTTCTTTCACACAATGACTATGACTTTGAGTACAAGGATTCATTAACACTCACACTCAGAAACAACTTCAAATACAATTAGTGCTCAATACCATAGGCTTGCCCTTATTTTCACTGCTTAGACTCCCCAAATTAGACTCCATGATCACTATAGGACATTTTTGGCTTGTAACGTAGGCTCAGGGTCAGGTGTGGTGCATTTAGGTACTTCTCAGTAACTTTCTGCCCTCCTTTACAGTACACTAGGCTTTCAATCTCTTTGTTCCCTATTCTTTCCCTTCATTTTCTTCAACCATGGATGTGACTTTAGACTTTGTAGCTCTTTAGAATTTTTTTTCTTATCTTTCAACTTTTGCTTGGATTTTATTCTTTTCTATAGCTTTCAACAAGTCACATCCTTTCTTCTTTTTTTTGTTTCAACATCAAACTATTTTCATGCCTAGTTTTCTTTCGGTTTCCTCTTTCATAGCCACTCTCAACTTATGGATTTTCCATTGGTTGAGGTGCACATTACCCGATGTCAGGTCAGGGCCAAGATTGAGGTTACTTTTTACATTAGCCACCTTTAACTTAGGCTTTTGGCCTAAGTCGAGGTGCACATGTCCAAGGAGGGACTGGGGTCAACATAGTCAATTATGGGAAGGTGAGTTTGGGGTTTAGAAGGAATTGGTCTAATTTTTAGGCTCAAAGTATTTGGATCAAATGGTGCATTAATTTCATTTGGTTGGATCCTTCTTTTAGACAATTTGTGGACTTATCAAAATAAGAGCCTATGATCACTTCCTAGCCTCTAGAGTGAGTTGTCTTAGCAGGACTAACTGGGCAAGTTCTAGGTTTTTGCACAAAAACTGTTTGAACAATCATTATTCTCACACACACTTGGCACATAGTTCCATTATCAGATTACTCAGTTCAAGTATCAGCTTAAGTCATGCCATCAAGTTGTTCAATATCATGTCATACTCAGAGCCAACACATTCAACTTGTCTTAGCCTACCAATTCTAGCACACATCACAAAATTAGGACGGGTCTATTTTTCATAAGCCATCATGATTCATTCTTTGTCATGCTTCTATACATACACTCCTAAAACATGCCGGTTCAACTGAAATTAAACAGTCTCTTGGGGAAAAAGAACACAGGCAAGAAAACCCCAAAAGAGGATTTATGAGTTGGGTTAGTCAGACTTCACCCTATCATTCACAATCCATTTACTCCACCCCCAACAAAAATAGATGCAATTGTCCCCAATGCATACAAGAACAGTAAAAGATAGTGGATTGGGTGAAGCAAACCTGAGGCACATAGCGCCGAAGAATCATGAACGAGCGGGTGGGTCCAGTTTCCCGGAGCCCGCTGGAACAATAGTTGGGTCACCCTCAGTAGTGCCCACGTCATCCATCATAGCACCATCAGTGGTGCTCACAACATCCCTCACAATAGGTGGGACCTCTACAACTGGAGCAAAATTCGATGCCCCTGCAACACTCTCACGCGCCCTCTGCTGGCGCAACTCTTCATCTAAAATGGAAGCCTTCCTGGCCTCCGTCTCCTGCCTGTGTTGTCTCTTTTGAGCGTTTTCTTCCTCACTATAACTAGAGCGGTGCCTCTTCCCTTTGGCATGTGTAGGCTCAAGCCCCTCCTCGGCGGTCCCACTGAATAAAACCTCTAGCACCGTATCATCAGTCAGTACAGTAGGTGTCGCCTGAGGCTTAACTGTAGGGGTGGCAAGAATGGTGTCAACATTAGTCCGGAGACTGGCTAACTTAGCTTGCAAAGAGGATAGATCTATGGTCGGGGCTGATCGCTCGACGACTCGCAATTCAAAGGCATCAAGACGCTTATTAACAGCCTGGACCTTCCGGTCCATCATGCCCTCCATCCATTGCTCCACTCTGGCCTCGGACTCAGCTATCGACTTGTGCATCCACGGATGGATGTGATGCAACAGTGTGGCCATTTGAGCCTCTAATTTTTGTACTCTGGCCAACTGGACAACAGTAGCTCCCAACTGTGGTGTAGACCAAAATGAACTAGGAGCTATACTAGCAGCCTGAAAAGAGGAGGCCGGGACAGTCTTAGAGTGATCTGGTATAATGGGATCACCACCATGTGCCTGCCCCACCATGTCTGCAAGATCTGCGCCCAAGTGAGGTACCTCAACCTGGGGCTCTCTACGAGGTGCTGCCACATTTGCCTCATCACGAATGAGGCCTATATCCAATGTCCCTGTAGGATGAATTAATCTGTCACAATGCCAGATCGGCACTCCGAGTCCCATGCACAAGTGGAAAATCAAACAGGGAAAGGGGTAAGTAGTGGCGGTCTTGAAAGCTCTCTCGTGAATCTCTGCCAGCAGCATGCAGGCAAAGTCAATATCCACTCCTGCTACTAGAGATGCAACCATAACTGCTCTATCCCATGTGACTTGGTTGTCAGCTTTTGTCGGCGACACCCTGTTACTCACCAACAACCAGAAGAACTTGGCCACAAAATTCAGTGTGGCCTTTCGGATACCTAACCGAGGTGCGATGACCGATTCTGTACGTTCGCCATGTGCAACAATGTATTTAACCACCCATCGTATGATAGCCTCTCGCTGATCAGCATTCCTCTGAAAAGCACCGCTCCGCACGATGTCCCATCTGTAATCAAACTCCGCTGTGTTTAGGGACCAAGAGTGACCTGTGGTAGTCCCATAGATAAAGCGGATGATGGTGGCCTGTGATATGTCTATCGTACAACCCCGGACCATAGTGGAAGTGAGAGGGTCCTGGTCTATGGGTTTTGACCATTTGGATATCAAACCACGGAAAGTGGCGGCATAGGAGGCGTAGAACTCCCGTACAATCTCCTCACTATAAGGACCTGGGTCTCGAGCCATCCAGTCACACTTGTGAAGGTTAAATAGCCGGTGGATGTCGGGTACAGTGTGCAAGCTACCTGTGAGGACTTTGCGCTCCTCTGTAACAAATTGGGCCATCTTCGCTTTGTCGTTAATCATCTTTGCATCCCGATAGATTTGCCATTGGCCCTCAACACACCATCTATTTCGCTCACCGGCCACTGGGGTAGGGTATTCATTCCTTGGTATGGGTACAGACTCTGAGCTAGTGGCCTCATCAGATGAGGCAGCTTGTCCATTCTGGATGGACCCTGTGGCTGATTTGGCATTAGATCCCGAGGCATGGGCAGACTCGAACCCTGACTCATCGGCAGACTCGGACCCTGAAGCTGGGTAGACTCGGATCCAGACGCAGACCCAGTAGCTGAACTGGAAGCAGCCCCAGTTGGTGACCCAATCAGTGTGTGCTCCTCATCAGACTTGGAGACAGTGACTACGTTAGGAATCACCTTCCGGGGGGTGCCTATGGTAGCTCGGGGTGCAGTGGGAGAAGTCCTTGTGTGTGGAGGAACATATGCTGGATCTCGTTCTGTATCCGTGTCCTCATCGATTAATCTGAAGCTAGGGGAAACAGATTTGGACTTGCCATGTTTTGAGTAGGTGACTAGCTTCTTAGGTCCTATCGTACCTGTGAAAGTAATATTAGTACCAAAACAAATTGTAAACACACTCGAATGAACTTTAGGACTAAACACGAACAGGAACAGAGACCCAAATTTTTTTAGACAGTGGCTACAATGATCATCCACGGCGGGGACCTACGGTCCGTAGGCTGATCTACGGTCCGTGCAACCCTTCCGTGGATCTATAGGTCGCAAATGGAAACCACGGATGTGCAGAACGGTCCGTAGATTGATCTACGGACCGTAGTCCTCATCTGTGGTTTCTCACTTGGTGAAATTTTCAAAGTCATAAACACACGAACCCAATCTACGGTCTGTAGACGGGGTATCGTGGAGGTGATCTGTGCTAGGTTTCAGCCATTCTCTAATTTTGAATTCCACATCTTAGACCATGTTCAACAATATCCTAGTCTAATCATGCATTTCAACAATGGAGCATGCTAGTTTGTCATTCTTAGGATTCAGATTAATCATTTCAACAAGTATTTAAGACAAACTGTGGAACCCTAAGTCGAAACTCACATTTAGAGTGATAATTGAAAACAACAAGGCAACACAATCAATATCTATCGTTTCAAAGGTATTGTATTTACCAATTTTATCATGCAATATCATTTAACAAGTACCCAAGGTCAAGACCCAACTCCTGACTTTCTATATTCAATCTATGAATCGAAATTCAAAGTGAGGGGAAAGCCTATTACCTTACAAGCAACGAGGAGTGGGGTGATTGCGTGACGACACTAAGCTTAGCAAGACCAAAGAATCACCTCTTCTTTACTAACCCAACACTAGACTTTGGAATATGGAATGAGTTGTATTTGGAATGGAAAGGAATTTTTGGAATTATGGGGGAATAGAATGGATGATTTTATGGGGGAGTTATGGAGTAATTTAGGGAGGTTATGGAATGTTTGAAATGGTTGGAGAGTGAATGGAGGGAAGTGGGAATGTTTTGAAATTAGGAGAGTTTTAAATAAGGGAGTCTAGGTCGGGTCAGACAGAATTAGGGTTTGGACCCACGACACCCCGTCTATGGTCCGTGAGTTGATCTATGGTCCGTAGATTAGGACCGTAGATCACACTTATACTTTGAAAAAGTTTAGGGACTTACCTGGGATCTATGGACACCATCCACAGACCGTCAATGGGATCCGTAGACCTCTGCACCAGACTATCTTTTGCAGATTTTTCGTGGCGTACCTGCACATGTAGCAACCAATAGGCTATTCTCTTTTTTACATTTTCTGGACACTTTTTAGACACGGACTCTATGCTAATTCTAGCCAACACTAAAACACCTATCTAAATTGATACAGAGACGCAATTAAACAAAGACAGCTACTAAATGGAAAATAGAAACCTATCGTTGGCTAGATTGTACATCTTGGGTTGCCTCCCAAGCAGCGCTTGATTTAACGTCGCGGCACGACGCAAATTTCTTGATTACTCAGACTTCATCAAGATTGTAGGCCTCAATCACTTCCTGCACACTTTCAGTATTTCCCAGATAGATCTTTATTCTTTGACTATTTACCATGAACCTTGTTCCTTCACTATTCTCAATCTCAACCGATCCATGGGGGAGCACTTTTGTGAGCAAAAATGGCCCAGTCCATTTGGAATTGAGTTTGCCTGGAAACAAGCGCAACCTAGAGTTGAATAGTAGCACAAGATCACCAACCACAAATTCTCGCTTTTCAATTCTTTGATCATTATACCTCTTCATCTTCTCTTTGTACAAGGCTGAGCTTTCATAAACTTTTAGGCGAAACTCATCAAGCATATTCAATTCATTCATTCTTTGATTGGATGTTGCGGCCCAATCCAAATTTAGCTTTCTCATTGCCCACATCGCCTTATGCTCTAGCTCTACCGGTAAATGACAAGACTTCCCATATACAAGTTGGTAAGGAGACATACCTATGGGGGTCTTGTATGTAGTGCGATAGGCCCATAGAGCATCATCATATTTCCTTGACCAATCCGTTCTATTAGCATTCACAGTCTTTGCCAAAATCTGTTTGATTTCTCTGTTGGACAGTTCAACTTGCCCACTAGTCTGCGGATGGTAAGGAGTGGCTACATTGTGGCGGACACCATATTTTTCAAGTAGTGCCTTGAACGACTTATTACAAAAGTGAGAACCTCCATCGCTAATAATAGTCCTCGGTGTGCCAAATCTGGAGAAGATATTCTTTTTCAAAAATGCGGTGACACTTTTACCTTCATTGTTGGAGAGCGCAACTGCTTCCACCCACTTCGATACATAATCAATAGAAACAAGAATATACTTCATCCCATGTGAACTCACAAATGGACCCATAAAATCAATGCCCCATACATCAAACAACTCTATCACTAATATAGGATTCATAGGAAGCTCTTGCCTCTTCGAAATCCCTCCTTCTATCTGGCAACGATCACAAGACTTGGCAATATCATGAGCATCTTGGTGGATAGTAGGCCAGTAATACCCACACTATAGAATTTTATGTGCAGTTCGAATACCATTATGGTGCCCACCAACAGGCGATGAATTACATGCTTCAAGTACACTCAACATCTCAATCTCTGGTACACAGCGACGAATAATCCCATCAGCACAACTACGTTACAAGTAAGGCTTATCCCAAAAGAAATTCTTCACATCATGCATAAACTTTTTCCGTTGGTGAAAAGACAAATCCGGGGGCACAATATTGCTAGCCAAATAATAAGCAAAGTCTACGAACTAAGGAATCAAATCATGAGAAGCGGCCAATACCTGCTCATATAGAAAAGCATCATTAATTTAAGCCCCATCACCAAGCTTTAGCATAGCCTCTTCCTCTAATCTGGACAAGTGATCAGCAACTTGATTTTCGGTCCCCTTTCTATCTTTTACTACAAAATCAAACTCTTGCTGCAAAAAATACCCATCTAATCAACCTTGGCTTTGCATCGTTCTTTGCCATCAAATACCTCAAAGAAGAATGGTCAGTATGCACTATGACCTTGGTACCAAGTAAGTAGGATCGAAATTTCTCAAATGCGAAAATTACCGCAAGGAGCTCTTGTTCAGTCACAGTATAATTCTTCTGGGCTACATTTAGAGACTTGCTAGCATAGTAAATAGGGTGAATAATTTTCTCTCGCCTCTGTCCCAATACTACACCAAGCGCCACTCCACTCGCATCGCATGTTACCTCAAACGGTTGTCCCCAATCCGGTGAAATAATGATATGTGCAATAATCAACTTCTCCTTCAACTCTCCAAATGCTCTAAGACAAGCCTCATCAAAATAGAAATTACACTCCTTCTCGAGCAGTTTGCACAAAGGATGTGCAATTTTTAAGAAATCTTTGATGAATCTCCTATAAAAACCTGCATGCCCAAGAAACCTCCTCACACCTTTTACAGAGATAGGTGGGGAAAGTTTTTCTATTACTTCAACTTTCGCTTTATCTACCTCAATGCCCTTTTTAGAAATTTGATGACCTAGAACTATCCCTTCTTTCACCATAAAGTGGCACTTCTCCCAATTCAGCACCAGGTTGTAGTCTTCACACCCTTTAAGTACTTCGGCCAAATGATTTAGACATCGATCAAAAGAGTCACCTACTACAGATAAATCATCCATAAATACCTCAATAGTGTCCTCCACCATATCAGAGAATATTGACATCATACAACGTTGGAAGGTCACTGGAGCATTGCACAACACAAAGGGTATCCGTTTGAAGGCGAAAGTCCCATAAGGGCAAGTGAAGGTGGTCTTCTCTTGGTCCTCTGGAGCTATAGAAATCTGATTGTAGCCCGAATAACCATCAAGAAAACAATACCAACCCTTTCCAGCAAGTCTATCCAATATCTGATCCATGAACGGCATAGGGAAACGGTCATTTTCTGTCCAAGCATTTAGCTTGCGGTAGTCCATGCAGACTCTCCATCCAGTCACGGGATGCATCGGAACAAGCTCGTTTATCTCATTAGGAACCAAAGTAATCCCACCTTTCTTGGGCACACATTGAACATGGCATACCCAACTACTATCTGCAATGGGGTAGATAACTCCAGCATCCAACCACTTGATGATCTCCTTTTTTACTACCTTTTGCATAGGTGGATTTAATCTTCTTTGGTGCTCAATACTAGGTTTGTGATCTTGCATGAGTTGGATTTTGTGGGAACAAATACCGGGAGGGATCCCAATAATATCCGCAATAGTCCACTTAATAGCTCGCTTGAACCTCTTTAACACAGTCACCAAGCACTCTACTTGTATTGCATTTAGATCTGCCGCAATGATGACCGACAAAGTGTTATCTCTGCCCAAGAATACATACCTCAGATGTGGTGGTAAAGCCTTAAGCTCTACTTTCGGTGCCTCCACAATAGATGGTCTCGCTGGTGGAGACTCACGATTCTTTATGTCCAATTCATACATCTTTTGTTTTGACCGGTATTCACACCTGTTTAGTGCAGATACCAACTTATCATACTCTTCAATACCATCACTATCAAAATTCATCACAACTGCTGCTAGTGCCTCAACACCGAGTCGCTCTTTAATTTGAACTTCTGATCCACTCTCAATTCTGTAAGTTATAGCAGATACCATTTGGAGCTCACCACTCTGCTTCATGGCTCTACAAATATTAAAATTTGCTTCTTCATTGTTCAGTCTAAAATTCATCTGTCCCTTCTCCATATCAACCAATACATGACCTATGGCACATAATGGCCTCCCAAGGATGATAGGAACATCAAAATCAACCTCACAGTCAAGAATCACAAAATCAGCTGGAAAGATGAACGAATCCACTTTTACTAGCACATCATGTAATACACCAATGGGCCTTTTCAGAGTTCAATCGGCCATAAGCAGTCGCATCGTAGTAGGTTTTGGATCCCCTAGACCCAACTTCTTGTAAATAGACAATTGCATGAGGTTGATGCTAGCACCAAGATCGCACAATGCCTTAGCAAAGTGTAGCAACCCTATAGTACATGGGATCGTGAAAGCACCAGTGTCTTCCTTCTTTTGCACAAGAGATCTTGTAGCAATTGCGCTACAATGCTGCATTCTATCATCAACTTCAAAACTCACATACCTTTTCTTTGTCAACATATCTTTCATAAATTTCGAATAACCAGGCATTTGCTCCAAAGTTTCTATCAAAGGAACATTTATAGAAAGCTACTTCAACATAGTGATAAACCTGCGATATTTACCATCTTCAGT
The DNA here is from genome assembly GCA_029582685.1 of Solanum piurae. Lineage (NCBI taxonomy): Eukaryota > Viridiplantae > Streptophyta > Magnoliopsida > Solanales > Solanaceae > Solanum > Solanum piurae. Next base: position 1,991 of record JAJOOO010019414.1, on the reverse strand, counting down.
CTTCTTCACTAACCTCTGTAGAAAAGGTGGTGGAGGTCTAGGTATGGGACCATTTTCTAAGATATCTCCGCTTCTTGCTCTGTCGCAGTCTCAGACTCTTCTCTGACCTCTACCACATCATCTTCTTTTCTAATCTCAACATCCTCCACAGACGGCATAGTTGGATCTATGGTTTGCTTACCCCCTCGAGTAGTGACTGTCATACAATGACCATCATTCTTTGGATTCTGGATAGTGTTGCTATGAAGAGTGCCAGGTTGACGTGGATTCACTATAGTAGACAACTGAGTCATCTGCTGCTCGAGATGCTTTATTGACACTGCATGGGCATCAACCTTTTCACCAATACCAGACAAGTCGTTTCTCATCTCCTTCACATTCTCATCAGTTGCATCAAGCCTTCGTATCATCTTATGCATCATATCTTCAATACGCGCCATATTGCCTCCAGCTTCTCTAGTACCAGATTCCCGATTTTGAGGGGGAACATAAGGTCCAACCCGATCATTTCTGTTGCCATAGTTGTTCCAGTTGTAGTTGTTGTCGCGATTGAAATTCCCATCCCGGACATATTGACCCTCTCGGTTGTAATTTCCATAGTTTTGACCTTGATTTCCTTGACCTTGGTGCCAATTTTCCGTGTTGGGTCCTTGGGCGTTTGGTCGGAAACCCCCCGTCTGATCATTCACCTCATAAGCGTCCTTTTCATAGTAAAACTCTTCAACTGGTGGTGGCGTTCTGGTCAAGTTATTAACAACATTTACCTTCTCAGCACCTCCGCTCAAATGCTTCAATACCAACCCTAACTCGGTCCTCATCTGGGCCATCTCCTCACGAATTTCATCTACAAATTGGTTGTTAGTAGCATGAATGGCAAATGTGTTTCTTCCAGTATCCGACCTCCTAGTGCTCCATGCTTTATTGCTGCGAGAGATCTTCTCCAATTTTTCTCCAATCTGCGCATATGTGCACTCACCATATGATCCTCCAACAATAGTATCAAGCACTGTTTTACTGTTGTCGTCCTGTACTCGATAGAAATATTCCTTCAGCGACTCATCATCAATACGGTGATCAAGAACACCTCTTAAAAATGTAGTGAACCTGTCCCAAGAGCTACTCACAGACTCTCCAGGCAATGCTACAAAATTATTGACCCTATCTTTGTGATTGAACTTCTTAGAAACTGGATAATATCTTGCCAAGAACACATCCGTCAGCTGGTCCCATGTATATATTGAGTTATAGGGAAGCTCACTGAACCATACAGAAGCATCACCTGTCAGTGATAGAGGACACACTCACAACCCGATGACATCCATATCTAAGTCTGGTCGACCCACACAACTCTTGAAAACCGCCCTGAGCTTGGCTGCGTGATCATGTGGGTCTTCTGATGGTGACCCCAAGAATAAACCTCTCGCTGTAAGCATCTGCATCAAGCTACTGGTCACTACAAATGTGTGGCCCGGAGGTAAAGGGGATAGGACAAGAGGTCCATCTGAGTCAGCAATGTTTACGTTGCCCCAGTAGTTGTCATGCAGTCGAGGGCCTGGTGGGCCGTGCACCCTCACTGCATTTCCCAATTGATTTCCAACTGGTACCTGGTTGTCCCCACCAACTACCCTTTGAGGTTGCAACCCAACTTCATCACCTATATTTCCTCTGATAGGATTATCTTGATCTCCTGGATTATTCATTCTTCGCAAAGTTCAGTTCAACTCTGGGTCGTAAGGAGTAAGTGGTTCACCTTGGCTCCGTGTACTTGGCATACACTAGACTCGAAACCTGAGAGAGACAAAAACAAAAAGAAAAAGTAAAATCAGGAAATATTTGACTAACGTTCAATAATGTAGTTAAAATAAATCTAAAAGCCAAAATTTTCCCCGGCAGCAGCGCCAAAATTTGATACGCTCAAATTACACCTCTTTAAAGAAGCATAAGCGATCGTTATCAAGTAAAGAACCCAACTTGTAGGTTGGGGTCGATCC
>JAJOOO010019410.1:0-10458 GCA_029582685.1 Solanum piurae | reverse complement strand
AAATAAAGATAAAATCAGAGTGTTTGAAATTAAAGGAGGCATTAAGTCTATATCTAAAAGTACTAGAAACAAGAGACTTAGCAAACAGACTCTGTAATCACGGGGGTCTATATTCGTCAAACAGACCAACATTAGTCAACCCAGAATTATTAAGTGCGCTAAAGTGGAAATTACATAGTATAGATAGTAGTATCCAACACGCAAATAATCACATAAAAATCCAAAACAAACATATTAGTAAACTAGCTTTTCATTTAGGTTAAGCAAAGTCAAAAACTAAAAGAAAGAAAAATAGGAAGTATTAAGAAATTAGAATATTTAGACTTAGAAGTAATTTCAGAAAAGAAATATCGAAGACTAAAATTTGGATCAGTAATTAAGTGTAACTTCACTGAAGGAGACCATATTTTACATAGTGATAATCAACATTTAAATACTATTATAGACCTAATTATAAATTTAGCAGAACATAGTCAGTCTAAAGACGATAGATTTCTAAAGTTAATAGAAACTATAGAAAATCTACAACATAAACAACACAAATCATTAGAAAAAATAGAACAAAATTTTGATTTTCTAAAAACCAACAACTAGATATAATTTTTAAGGTACAGACAATAGTAGCAACAAATAAAACAATTGATAACAGTCCACAAGAAATAATAAATAACCAATTAGAAAACCTTTATAAAGAAACAAAAGAAATTAAGAAAGAACTTAGTAAGCTTAAAGACTTAACCATTTCATGAACAACGTTTTTTATCAAGAAGTTTTTAGAAAAACAACCAATTTCAAGCTAACCCTGAAGGATTATCAGATTATATACCACAAGGAAAAACAGATTCTATAAGTGTAAAACAAAATAATCTAATAATTTTTGCCTTATTAGAATTAAATAAAAACCTAGAAGACCAAATAACTAAAATAAATAAAAAATTGGATAGTTTATTAGAAACTAAAACCTCTAAAAAAGAAGCTGAACAAGAAAGCGATATACAAGCATTAATAGAACAGCTTAAAAAGACTGAATTAACCCCTCAAAAGGATAGACTTAAAAGAAAAGAAAAAGCATGGACCTTTTTTCAAACAGGAACAGAAGTTCCCAAGAAAGACAAAAGCCCAGTTTCTCTCAAGATAGACTACGAAACAATATGATAGCTAGAATAATGAACTCATCCAGACCAAGTAACAATCATCAGTTAGATGATATAATAGATGTAGATAAATATATAGAAATATTCAAGCAAAATAAATTAAAATTATTAAATCCACAAGTTCTATACCATACAAGACTTTTTTCGTCAACAACACACTTATACAGACATTATAGAGAAGAACAGTTAAGTGTATCAGAAAATGATAGTTAAAGTATAGATTTAATTAGTAAAGAATCTATGCAAGAAATACAAAAAAGACGAATGAATCTCATGCATATGGGATTAGTAGTAATCGGACTTAAAGGTTTAACTAGAAAAAATTTAGGTACTAAAGTATTAATAACTTTATATGATAGTAGATGGTCAGAAATTAAAAGATCCATAATTGGTTTAACAGAAGTAGACATGAGCAACAACGGAGGATTTTTTTATTGTAGTCCAGATTTCATGATAAATTCAAATGAATTTGGGAAATTCATTAAAATAGGTATACAAACAAAGGGATACGAAGAAATGAACTGTGGAAACAATCTACTAGTTTGTGTTGGCTTCATAGGAAAATTAGCCACCAACAGCAATTCAAGGTTTAAAATTAAAATAGATGATGCAGTAGGAATAATGGAAAATAAAGGAATCAAATTAATGAAACCGTTAAAAGTAAATTCAGAAGAATATGCAGGTAGAGAATGGAATTTAAATATTTTTTGTAAAAAAGAAGTGTTAAGACCAAATGACCACCTTACATACACTAATAATAAAGGTGAAACATCTATCAGATTTACTGACTATAAATATACAGATAAAAAACAAATAGATGAAGATTTAGAAGATAACGAATCGACCATAAACATGGAAGGAATGAATATTCATATAATAAAAGAGGAAGACTATGAAGTAGATATATCAATAGCAAAAGCTAAAGAAATACACAACTTAAATAAAGAAAATTTATTTAAATGTAAAGGATGTAAACTAGGAAGAATAGAATTTTCTATAGTAGAAAAACATTTCAAAGAATGTAATTTTAGAACAGATAATTATGAATATCGCCAGAAAGAAGAAATATAAGAAGAAAGTTCCGATGAAACTAATAGTCAAAAAGAATTATATGAAAGCGATGGTGAAACAACTCGTAGTTTAAAAGAATTTATGGAAACCACCTCAACAAGTTCAAGCCCTTTCCAAAAAGCAATTCCAGTACCACCAGTGGAATACACGATAGGTAATTTACCACGACAACGTGTTTATAGACAAGACCCTGCTACAGAACCAGAAATGGTAAGACCTATAGGAGTAAGAATGCCAATAGAAGCACCTATCAAACTCCAAGATGGAGGAGATAGAGGGAAAATATTTAATATAGCTGCCCATGACCCTCAATTGTGGAACTCAGTAATAGATGTATGGCAATGTATAGTAGTAGCAGACTATATACATCATTATAGTGAAACAGATGCAGAAACCATGTATAGATACCTGGAAACATTTTTAGGAGAATCAATTAAAGGAATGTGGGAAGCATATAAAGTAGCTTACCCTCACAAGAACTAGTAAACATGGGACCTAACCCATATAACTTTACTAATAAAATACACAGCCTAATAACAGGAGAAGACCCAAATAGTGGTTTGGTAGTATTACAAAAGAACGCACTAATAAAATTAGAGCAACTTAGCATATCTAATAGGAGTTATATAAAAAGTTTCCTAAAAGACTATTTTTACTAATGCGCTATAAGTGGTAATTCTTTTGACCAAAGTTTAGGAAAATAACTTTTTAACAAACTCCCAGGAGCCTTAGGAAGAGAAATAGAAGAAGGATGGAATAAGAGAGAAGGAGTAATTCAAAACCCTAACGCAAACTGATCAATAGGACATAAAATACAACATATTATGGAAATATTACAAGAAAAATGTACTAATATACAAATACAAAAACAGTTAAAACAAAACGAGACAGATTTTTGTAAAAATATATACACGACACAAAGCTATGATCAAAATACACCAAAAAGAAAATACAAAAAGAAATATCAAAACAACCAAGACTACAAACCTAAGAAAAAGTATTATTTAAGAAGATCCATGGCAAGAAAGCCTTATCTAAATAAAGATAGACACATAAGAAAACATAATAATAATAGGGTTAACAAAAATAGACTATCTTGTTTTACATGTGGAAGTGAAGAACATCTAGCTAATACTTGCCCCGGTAGAAATAATAGTAGAACAACAAATTCCCAGCTTATAGAAGACTTCCAAGAAACCCTGATAAATGTAGATGAAGACATGTCGGATAATGAAAGTATATGTTCAGTAATAAGCATAGATGCTGTAGAAGGAAGACAAAACGATTCATCTGATTCAGAAGGAGAAACTCTAATAAATGAAATAGGATTAGAAAAATTAGATTTAAATATTAAAGATTACACTTTTGTCAATATACAATGTGATCATCAATTTTATAAAGGAAAAGGTTTAGATAGTCAACGATGTTTTAACTGCACAGGATACCCCAGTAAAGACAGAAGGGCCAAATGCATGAACTGTTTTATAGAAGGTTGCATTCAATGCATTGATAAAATATTTAACATTAAGATGATGGACTCAACTATAAACACAAAAGACCAAACTTTTAAAATTTTAGAAAAAAGAATTGATAGTTTAGAAGAAAGAATAAGTAAACTAGAAAAGGGGAAACAAAAAATAGAAGAAACGGGACAAAAGGAAACCAGTCAAAATGCAAAGTCAGAAGTAGAAATAGAACTTTTTAATGAAAAAGAAAACTATAAGTCATTTGAAGGATTGATTTGTAATGAAGACAAGAAAATTAATACCATCAAAATTCTAACTAGAATTAAAATCCAAAATTACGAAATAGAAACCCTAGCTCTAGTAGACTCAGGATGCACAAAAAGCATAATAAATAGATGTATTTTTCCTTTAGAAATAATAAAGGAATTTCCAGAACCACAAAGCGCCATGCAAATGGATGGATCCTCAAATATATACAAACATTATGTTAGTAATGCACAAGTAAGTTTCCTAAATACATGTGCAGATTTTTACAAACCCACGTATAAGTTAGAAAAGATATGGGTTAGAGACTTAAATATTAGAGTAGATTTTGTCCTAGGCTTGGATTTTTTATTACATAACAACGGGAGCTGTCTCCTTACTAGAGACGGAGTAATTTTTTCTAAAAATATGACTCAAACCGCAATAACAACAGAAACAGTTCCAACAAAATCTAGGTACATTAAAGATACTGATAAAAATACATCAAAATGTAATAAAGGAGAAGAATGTAATTATAATAAAATACATGTTATTGAAGAAATTGAAGAAATTGAACTATTAGAACTAAGTTTGTCTGACATACAACTTGAAAAAAGTTACAACTTAATAGAAATAAATACAGAACTTTACAATTTTTAAAGGGGATTACAACATATAGGGGTCATATAAAATCAAAAAGACCTAGAAGAGGTAATTTCTATTTTAGATAAATTAGAAATAATTGGAGAAAGGCCTCTAAAGCACTGGGAATCAAACCATATAACTTGTAGACTTGAAATTATTAACCCAGAATATACTGTCAAAACTACTTCAATAGAATCCACAAATGAAGACTTAAAAGAATTTGAAGTTCAAATAAAAGAATTACTAAATTTAGGAGTAATAAGAAGGTCAACTTCAAAACATAGGTCAGTCGCATTTATGGTAAGAAATCATAATGAAATAGTAAGAGGAAAGGCTAGGATGAAAATAAACTATAAAAGACTTAATGACAATACTAGAATGGATGGATATAAATTACCAGATAAATTAGAATTAATAAATCGAATACAAGGAAGAAAAATCTTTAGTAAGTTTGATTGCAAATCTGGATACTGGCAAGTCAAAATGCATGAAGATAATGTAGAATGGACCGCTTTTACATGCCCAGAGGGACATTTCGAATGGTTAGTAATGCCCTTCGGACTAAAAACAGCCCCTCCAATTTTTCAAAGAAAAATGGACAACATATTTAGAGATTATAAATTTTTTATTTAGTATATGTAGACGATATCCTAGTATTTAGTAATAATACCAAAGAACATTTAGGACATTTACAAAGAGTGTTTAAATTATTTGTAGACAATGGAATTATAATTAGTGAAAAGAAAATGGAATTATGTAAGAATCTTATAAAATTTCTAGGGGTAGAAATTGGGAATGGAAAGATAAAGTTACATCCCCATATAGCTAAAAAAGTCTTATATATGCCTGATAAACTAGATAATACCAAAGACTTACAATTTTTTTAGGATTATTAAATTACGCAAGAAATTTTATAAAAGACTTAAGGAAAATTGCAGGACCCTTATATTCTAAAACAGGAACTCATGGACAAAAGACTTTCAATATTGAAGACATAAAATTAGTACAATGGCTTAAACAAATGGTAAAAAATATACCCGATTTAGCCCTCCCACTAGAGACTGACTACCCAACAGTAGAAACTGACGGAAGTCTAGAAGGATGGGGAGCGGTGTTAAAAACAAGAAACAATAAATACAGAGACAAAAAGGATGAAAAAAATTGCGCCTATCACAGTGAAAAATACAAAGAAAAGGGAAACATGAGTAGTATAGATGCATAAATTTTAGCAGTCATCTATGGTTTAAATAGTTTTAAATTACATATTATCAATAAAAAAGAAATTCTGGTAAGAACAGACTGCGAAGCTATCGTAAAATTCCACCAAAAAATAGAAGGAAAAAATAGTAGTAAAAGAAGATGGCTAAATTTTCTAGACGCTACATCAATATACAATATATCTTTAGAACATATAAAAGGGAAAGATAATTCCTTAGTAGATCAATTAAGCAGACTTATGAAAACTAATTATTTATTTTCAGAATGAGTACAAGCAAGAACTAATTATTTATTTCCAGAATGAGTACAGGCAAGAACCAAGACAAGGCATCCAGCTCAAGTAACATTGGGCAAAAAGACAAAGATATGTATTTACAGACATTACTGGGAAACACTTTGTTTCGACCACAGACAAGATTAGAAGATGCAAGGTTAAATATTCCTATAGAAAGACTATACTTCGGAAGACAAAATCTAATATTTTATCCTCCATCTAATTTAAGTTTCAGAGTGAAGCCAGAGACAAAAATAGATAAACATCAAAGATGTTTAATAGACAATCTATGGATAGCATACAACAAAAATTCAAGAGACAATAGCTACTTTATTTCAGTATTAAACTCAGTCAGTCATTATTTTACGGATAAAAATGAAGACAAAAAGTTTAAATTCTATGTAGTAGTTCAGGGAAAGCTAGCAAGCGTCTTCCAGACTTGGATCAAGGTAATAGACTCAGTTAAAGACTACCCTACCCCACTTTTCAAAGGTTTCAATGAGTTAAATGAAGTATTAGACTATGCTAGAGGAACTCTTGCGCCAAACTATTTCATAAGCCCAGCTTTAAGACAAACTACAAGACCTTTTCCGCAATACAATATCCAAAAGGACACTGATAAGATAATTTTCTGCGATCATTGTTCTTCAATGACTGAGGGATTCAAAAGACTAAACCAGACAATTGAGAAACTAGAGACTGAGAAAGAAAAAATGACTCAATATATCCACTTATTACAAGAAAGAATACGGTTTTTACTTGAAAATACCAATCAAACCATACCATTACAAATACAAGACTATCCCAAAGGACCAAAGAGTTCTCCAACTCATTTCAAAATGGATAAGACGGGTGTACATTTTCCAACGAATGTAGAAAAAGCTATTGTGCCAGCTAAAGGTACAGCTAGTCCCGGTCAAACGGTAACGGGTAAAGACTTATCAAATCCGTTGACGGCTGACACTTTGCCAAAAAGTGTAAGAATTTTGCCAGCAAATTTCAATACAGTGGCAGAGACAAGCAAAAAAGCTAAGGGATTTCTACAAAAAAGAAAAAAAAATAAAAGAATAGAAAAAATAATACAAATTTCCCTTTGAAAATTACTTAAGGAAAAAACTAAGGAGGTTATACAAGAAAAAATCATACGAGAAAATCCCAATCCAGAGCCAGAACCAGTAGATTCTAATCCTGAAGACACAAAAAGTAGAAGTGATAAGAACGATCCATTAAAAGACCAATTTACTCAAAATTACGACCCAAATGAAGACGATGAGTCAGGAATGAGTTTTGATTCCGAAGCACTACACAACCTGGATACCTAGAGAATACAGATATGTAAGCAATGATGACAAGAAGACAAAAAAGAATATGTAAGCAATGACATCACAAGTCACTACTATAATGACAAGAAGACAAAAAAGAATATGTAAGCAATGACATCACAAGTCACTACTATAATGAAGACTCCACTACGACTCCACTGCCTAAAAGAAAACTCCATTACCCCCAAAAAAAAGAAAAAAAGAAAAGAAAGACAGAAAGGATAACTAATTTTGGAAAAGTTTCAAAAGCCATGTGACGATGGGGCCCAAAGAGCACCCGTCAGGTAAAGAAAAGCCTATTCAAAATTTGAAATCCGAAATCTCAGCTATAAATAGAAGGCCATTTGCAAGAAGAGAGACAGAGTGAAGAGCAAGCAGAGTATATAGCAACAAAAGTTCTAAGAGTTAGAGTACATATTTCCCTTCCCTTTCAAAAAATAAAAACAGTGTGAGTGTTTGTGTACAAAGAGGGTGAGTGTTTATTTCTGCGTAACTGCAAGGCCACCCGGGGACTCCCGAAAGGGAAACCTCATTTCCGACCATTATCATGTAAGTAGTTATCAGTCTTTCTAGATCTTAGTAAGTTCTCCCTTATGTATTGTATGTAATGTTATTATGATTGTATGAGTTTTATTATCATGTTGTTATTATGACTGTATAGTATGATGTTTATTATCATGTTGTTCATATACTATTTAAATTACTCTTAGTAAATGGTTAGTTCTTTACCTTCTTAGTAACCCCGATGGATTAACCTGTAAAGTCCTAGGGAAGTTGACAATCGTCCATGGTCAGGGAACCAAAATGACTGTGTATCCCAGGGTGTGGTTAAAGAAGCAGGTGCTAAGAATATGGGTTAAAGGAAAGAGATGAACAAAGTAGGATAAAAAGAAATCAACAACATTTATAAAAAAATAAAAATAAAAAGTAATTTTGGGAGAAATTACTTAGATTTAGTGAACAAAAACTATTAAACTAGATAACGGAGCAGGAAGAGGGAGTACTGAGTAGGATTTTACAACATAATAATCTCACACAGCTAATATCACGGAGCTAATATCAAGAATTCACTTTAAAACACATTTATTTGGTATCAGAGCATATGTTACTATCTTGTGATAACTTATTTATACTAGTAATAAAATACATGTCCTCTAGAATATATAAGAAAATGTTTAGACCATACGAAAAATAGATAATAATTGACCAAGAGAATCATTGGTATCTATTAAAAATAAGACAAAATTATTCAGATATCTACGACCACCTAATAGAACAAAAACAACTATATTTAGAACAGATAAGACTATATTCAGACATACTTTCAAGACAAGAGATAACTTCTATACACGAACGAATTAAACAGATAGATTCACAAATACCTACAATAGGAGCTAGAATTTACCATTACATAAAAGAAATTAGGAAAGTAAAACAAGATTGGAAAAACAAAACGTATATTTAGCATAAAAATAAATATTAAAACATAAATTCATTACACAACTAAAATCTAGACAGAAATACTATATGAAAAAACATCCTTTTGCTAACCAATTACGATTAAATTATTGGTGTACTTATATAGAGAAATAAAGATAAAATCAGAGTGTTTGAAATTAAAGGAGGCATTAAGTCTATATCTAAAAGTACTAGAAACAAGAGACTTAGCAAACAGACTCTGTAATTACGGGGGTCTATATTCGTCAAACAGACCAACATTAGTCAACCCAGAATTATTAAGTGCGCTAAAGTGGGAATTACATAGTATAGATAGTAGTGTCCAACACGCAAATAATTGCATAAAAATCCAAAACAAACATATTAGTAAACTAGCTTTTCATTTAGGTTAAGCAAAATCAAAAACTAAAAGAAAGAAAAATAGGAAGTATTAAGAAATTAGAATATTTAGACTTAGAAGTAATTTCAGAAAAGAAATATCGAAGACTAAAATTTGGATTAGTAGAAATATCGAAGACTAAAATTTGGATTAGTAATTAAGTGTAACTTCACTGAAGGAGACCATATTTTACATAGTGATAATCAACATTTAAATACTATTACAGACCTAATTATAAATTTAGCAGAACATAGTCAATCTAAAGACGATAGATTTCTAAAGTTAATAGAAACTATAGAAAACCTGCAACATAAACAACACAAATCATTAGAAAAAATAGAACAAAATTTTGATTTTCTAAAAACCAACAACTAGATATAATTTCTAAGGTACAGACAATAGTAGCAACAAATAAAACAATTGATAACAGTCCACTAGAAATAATAAATAACCAATTAGAAAACCTTTATAAAGAAACAAAAGAAATTAAGAAAGAACTTAATAAGCTTAAAGACTTAACCCTTTCATGAACAACGTTTTTTATCAAGAAGTTTTTAGAAAAACAGCCCAATTTCAAGCTAACCCTGAAGGATTATTAGATTATATACCACCAGAAAAAACAGATTCTATAAGTGTAAAACAAAATAATCTAATAATTTTTGCCTTATTAGAATTAAATAGAAACCTAGAAGACCAAATAACTAAGTAATTTTGGGAGAAATTATTTAGATTTAGTGAACAAAAACTACTAAACTAGATAACGGAGCAAGAAGAGGAAGTACTGAGTAGGATTTTACAACATAATAATCTCACGCAGCTAATATCAAGAATTCACTTTAAAACACATTTATTTTATTATTATTATTATTATTATTATTATTATTATTATTATATGATTAGACTTTCTCTTTCTTTATCATAAGTATTAGAAATCCAATGTAATATAGTACACTATCTCCTACCATCTAAAATAGTCATTTTACATCTATAAAAAAATAGTATTAAATTTGGATCCACACTAAAATTATATGCCTCCAATATACTAAAAGATCAGTAACAATGTATACATAATTTATTTTCTTTTCAAGATTTTTGAGGGTAAACTCCTCTCTGTATGATGTTATCGTCATCTATCAGAAAGTCAAAATCATTAAAGTTCAAGCAGAATAAAAGAGATTCAACTACATTATTCCTAAAAAATACCTCAAAAGATTCTTACCTTTATTTT
>JAJOOO010019407.1:0-17199 GCA_029582685.1 Solanum piurae | reverse complement strand
TTTATATATATATATATATATATATATATATATATATATATATTCTATTATTGTATTCACTTTATAAGTCTAAACCAGTAATATTAGAAGCTTCCTCGATTGTTCTGTACTCTCTAATGGTATTGGAATGTTGAACTTTGTGTATGAGTGTTACAGAGGTGCAATTCAAAGATTTAAACATATCAGTAGTGTTGTAAAGCTCTTGAGTATCATGTATTATGTCTTAGACTGTTATTGACCATTACATTTTAAAGAAAAGGGCATTGTAGCCATCTCCCCCAGGTGTTTTCTAATCATTGATCCCCTTTAGCGCTGCCGTTATCTCCTCCTTTGTGGCTGGTGCTATTAGTTTCAATTCTTGTGTTCTTTTTAGTCATGGTCTACTGCTCATTATGTCTCTTCTTACTGCTGATAACACAGGAGTTGATGATCCAAGTAATTGCCTATATCTCTTCTTACTCCTCAAATAGTTTAGGAGAATGGTGAACATCGATCAGATGTAGTTGCATTTATTTAAGATTCTCTTTGCGTGCTGAACCTTATTTGTGACAAATGAGAATTTATTCATGTTTAATTTTTTAAGTGGTGTTTCAGTCCTATCTGTTTCATTCAGATTCTTTCCATTCCTCTTGCCTGACTTGGTTTTCTCCATTCCCTTATGTTGTTGGCATGAAGCTTTTATGATTTGTTAAGTGGTTTTGAAAAAACTGATAGTTACTTTCCCCTTTTGGCGACATCTCATCAAAAGGGAATGGAGATTTCTTGTGAACTCGATGTCTTGATTTTATATTGTTATTGTGTTTATTTTATACAAATCAAGATAAATTGCTCTATCTCGATCTAGCAAACATTTTTCATTTTTTGAGGGCGTCATTTTTCATTCTGCTGCCAAAGGGTTCTGAATATTGGGGGAATCATGAGGAACATCATCAGATGTTTTGCAGTTTTAGATAATGCAGCAATGAGTGCTAAAGCCCTTGACTTTGAGCAATTTGGTTCATATTCTCTTGTTTCCAGTTTACTCATCTTGAGGGCATCATTGTCGACTGTGTTTAATCTCTCTCCACTATCAGACTGACTATCGATGATAGAGTCCACATAGAAAGATGAAACAACAAAGGAATAGTGATCATTGAATGGGAGTGATTTGTGAGCCATGGCCAGTAACTTTCAACACTCAGCTTCAAGTTTGGTCAGCGTTTTATGTTTTTCAGCTGCTGCTTGCTACCAGTTTCTGCTGCTTCAATACTTAAGTCCCTCTCTATAGTCATAATTTCCAATACTTCTGAACAAAAGAGAAGTTCCATTTAGAGAGTTGTATTATCCTTCTGTATACACTTAAGCTTGCCAAGGATATCAGGATCAGTAGAAGTAGGCATTTCAGCTTTACCAGCCTCCACTTATGTCTGGAGCTTAAGTAGCTATTTCTCAAGTGTAGTTTTTTGAGATTCCAATTCATTTTTTCTGCCACAGCATCTTTAATCATTTTATGTTTCTCAACTCTAGCTTGTCTCAACTGCCTGATACATTCCTTGAGTGCACCATCGAGATGACTGACACGAACATCCGAAGTAAAGTTCTGCTGCACAACTGCATCTAGTTATTATTTTGCTGCTATGATGTTGGTTTTGTTTGAAATTTACTCTTGTGATCTTTGTATTGCTTGATATGGTTGTTTTTCTTCTTACACTTTTTTAAAACTTAATTTTTTAAATACATGAGCACTCACTGTTGTTAGTGGAGTCTGGTTGTGTCAATTGTTGTTATTAATAATAAATTTCACTAATTATCACTCTCTTTTGCAGGAAAAATATCAAGAAGTGTTACAGACCAAACACAAACTCAATCTGATGTTGATCAATGGCAAGCATATTATCAAGTAGCAGCAAGGGAAAAGATAAGAAGGATATATGGTCTTGGAGCTAAAGGAAAAGTATTTTATGGACCAAATGCTCAGTCAATACCGACAGAAAATGTGGATGAGTTGATGATGCGAATGATTCCTTCGCTAACTAATCACTTGCTTCCTATATTTGTTGAGCAAGTATGGGGGTTGATTTCTCCAGCCGCATCTCAGCCTGACTCTTCTACGAACCATTCATCAACTATTGCACATGTAATTCCTGCTCCAGCTGCAGCAAATACTGATGAGGATCGTGCATCGGTTTCTGAGGAATGATTGTAGCTCTCTCGCCTCTCTTAATTAGTTTTGTTGGCTAGATTTTGTTGCAAATACTTTCTGCCATATATTTTTCTTGAAATTTATCTTTAGGGATGTTTTGAACTGTGTAATATAATTTGCACTTAGCTATGTACTTTGGATCTTGTAGAATATTAATTTCTATGAATTAAGTTAATTTTGTGATTATATAATATGTGTTTGAACGTGTGCATTTAAAATATTACACAAAAAAAATATTGACGGATTTGTGACAAATTATTTTCGTCGCTAAAAGAATGGTGACAAAATTAGCGACAAATATTTGGTCGCCCAATATGATGAGACGACGAAATAATATAAATAATCAGCGATAAATTTAAAATACAATGACGGATTTTTTTGTTGCTAAAGAAAGACAAAAATTTATCAAAAATTGGCTACGGAATTAGCGACAAAAATTTGGTCACCACTAAGATGACACGACGAAATAAGTTATAAAATCAGCGACATATATTACAAAAATAGTGACATATTTGTTCGTCACTAAACTTGCCAATGGATAACTTCCGTCGTGCATCCGTCACTAGATTTGCAACTGATTCATTTTTTTCGTTTCCAAATGGTTAGCTACGCGGAATATAGCGACGAGCAATATTCCGTCGCTAAACCAAAATAGTGACGGAATAAGCTATTTAGCGATGGATTTTGTCTGTCGCTAAACACAGTTTTTTTTTGTAGTGGTATCTAATGCAATTGTCAATAAAAGTTATGAGATACTTTTTTACAACCACGAGATGGTGTTGATTTCATATCACAAATATCCGTATAAATCAACTCTAAGGAATTAGAATTCCTTTCAATAGATTTTTAAGAATGCTTAACATACTTAGATTCAACAAAAAATTGAAAGTTTTATTTATTGCACTCAAAGTTAGACAAAACTTCTAAGTTGATCAGTTTTCCTTACAATGTTTTGTAATTGACATGTCGTAGGCGTTCATGTCACAAATCGTTTGACTCAAGCAAGTAAGAACAAATAAAAATATTGAGTTTGAAAAGCCCTCTGTGAGGTAGTTTTTTTCTCACAAATATTTTGTTTTACTTAGTACAGTTTTTTCGGATACAAACATTGTTTAGAGTCAGCACATTGTCAAATTTCCTAAAGGAAAACAACTATTTTGTATATTTATATATAAATATATATATATTTATATATTACTTTAAAAGCATGAACTCCAAACTTGAATGTTAAACTATAATATTCCTAACTTAGATTGTCACTTTTTCGATGAGTTGTGACTTTTCCGATAAGTTGTGAATTTTTTCAAAGGGTTGTGATTTTTCGATGAGTTGTGACTTTTCCAAAGAGTTGTGACTTTTTCAATAAGTTGTGACTTTTCCAAAGAGTTGTGACTTTTTCAATAAGTTGCGACTTTTCCAAAGAGTTGTGACTTTTTCATCAAGTTGTGACTTGTTCAAAGTATTGTGACTTCTCGGAAAGGTCATGATTTTTCAGATAAGACACAAAAAATATTTGTTCATACTACCCTTTATTACTATAAATAGAGGGACTTCCTCTCATTTTCCAACCACAATTTTTTCTACTCTTCTTCTTCTTGCATTTTAATTTTTTTTATTTTATGTAATTAATTGTCGTTGAGTGAATTCGAAGTTTAGAAAAATATGAGGTACGACTATTCTGATGAGGTAAGTCGTTCTATCCTAAGAGGGTATATTCCATAACCTTGAGTACTTGAGGAAAATAATTTAATTTTAATGATATAATAATTATTTTTTTGCTTAATATACACATTAGTATGTAATGTTCCAATATATGAAGTTAACATAATGTAGTCAAAATTCATTTTTTTTAACAATTCTCTTGTGATGTAGATATATGCTTCTGAATAACTTTTTCCAAAATTTAGAGAATTGTCACGATTTGTTTTTGATACTCAAGACAAAAGAATGACTTTATTTATCATTATTACTTATGTGATTGAGATTCCCAGAAAGTTTGCTTCAAAATAGTTATTACTCTATAAACATTTTCCTTTTGTTTTACTTATTTACTATTTCTTAATATTTTAGTATTTTAGACAGAAAAGTTATTTACTTACTTACGAAGAAAAGTTCATAGTAGTTTAATTTTTATTATTTATTTAAAAGCTAATTTTATGAGATAAATATTTCCATTAATGCAAATATATATTTATATTTAGGTAGGTATTTGTATTTAAACTAAAGTATTATATATGTCACAAATGTATTATCAAGTTAACGAGATCTTCTAACTTGAAAATATATTATTTTAAAATGTTCTGAGTGTTTTTTAACAAAAAAACTCACAATAAATGTGAAAATATGTGAATATATAAAAGGTAGTTGTTCTCTTCACATGTTCATATGACATCTAAACAATTTAACAATACACATGCAAACCACATATGGTTAGATGACAAGAAAACTACAAAACAAATATTGTCTATAAGATAATATTAGTGAGATAAGACTAATTACATGATCGAACCTCGTCAAATTGAAATAAATATATACATAATTGTATTTAACTAATAATTTTTTTTATTGACCATCTTCATAGGTTTGCGTGAATAAGAGATATATATGACGATCCACATTGAATGTTCACAAAAGAATTTGCAATATTATTTTTTGCCAATCTTATTATTCAAATCTTCACTTAAATAAGCAATACTATTTACTATAATATATATTTTTGAAATTGGTAATCACGTGCAACGCACGTGCCAGAAAACTAGTATTATTATAAGTGGGAAGCTCGGAAGATGAAAAGTTGAATTACCATTTTACCCCTAGACTAAATTAAACATCTAATTAATTAAATAATATTATTTTAATTATTTTTTTAATTGTAAGTTATTTATTAGGAAGAGAATGTGGAAGAACAAGAGTCAATTAGGATTTCTAGAATATTAAATAAGTACATGAATCAAGGTTTTCCTCGTTTTAATATTAAATTAAAGAATATGAAGAGTTGTAGCTAAATCAATATATACCACTACCAAATACAAATTTGTTATCTTCAATTATTCCACTAGCATTTCTACGTACTCATATGGTAAAGTTCCTTCTTTTTCCATCTTCTATTATTTTTTAGTAGTATTTTTTTTATCATTTATAGATTTTTCAAATTAGAAAGGATTTTTTCAATTCTAATTCTTTATTTATGATTGTTTCTCTTTCTAAAATTTCTTGTTACTATTTTGTGTAGAAATGTAAAATCACTATACATATTGCCTTGCAATGTATCCGATGCTATTTGGCTTGGAGTAATTTTGGTGTTCTCAACTAATTACTAATAATTATACTTATTATGTTCACAACTACAATATTATGAAAATACAAATGGACACAAGAGTGGATTTTGTTTTTTGATTTTATTTTGTTTTTGCTTAAACTAATCAATAGTTGGATGAAACAAGCTCAACAAGTATGCCTCCTCTTCTTTCATTTTGTTTTGTTACTTGAAAGCTTAAATCCTCTCATTTATCCTATTTCCTGTATGATCCATTTTATCTTTATTCTTATGTAGCTCTATTGGTTTTATTTTAGTAAATATATGATGATTTCAAGTTTTCTTATATGTAATTCATTTGTTTTTTAGGTTGGTCCATAAATATATATCTATATTCAAAGTTATCTTTTTTTTATATGCATTTATTTTTTACACCATATAAATTTTGGTTTATATTGCTTTCTTTTTTCTACGATACTGTTAATATTTCACAAATGATTGTGTTGTATTTCATAATTCAATTATATGTATATAACTTGATAAAAAATTCTTTTGTCAAAATTTACAGATGACGGAATTAATAATTTTGAATGAGCCAAAGAAGACGAAGGGTACATATACATGTAATTATTATTTATATATGTCAATTAAATATTTACACAATGATTATTTTATAACAAATAAATACTTTTTTTGTATGTTTAAACTATATATGATATTGATAATGATCTACTAGCCATCCTAAGGAAGACATATGTTGATTGAATTTGTCTACAATTATTACAAAACACCACTCTCATTCGACGACAAGTTCTCGATACGTATGCATCTGTAAAGATGTGGAGGGTATTATTCCTTGCAGAAACTTTAAGGCATTAAATCTTTTGTAACTATAATGTCGACATTTAAATTATGTGTTGTAACATATTAAAAAAAGAACTTTTAACAAGTTGAATACTTGATATATTATAATAATTGTTACAAATCCATTTAATATGGATGTTTCTTTTCATCAACCTAACGTAATGCACGTATTAATCTAATGTAAGAATTAAAGATTACTAACGTATTTTGCTTAAGGTAGTAAAAGGATGATTTCTACCTCTTATAAAAGGATCTTCTTCAACCTTATGAAATACAATTGAAGAGATTTATACTTTCCATCACACTTTGCCTTACTTTCTTTTTTAAGTATTCTTGCATTTTCCTCCTGTTTTACAACACGTTATCAGCACGAGTCTCTAACCAATTACGACCTACTTAATTCAAAATTATCTTTTTTTCTAAAGTTAATCAATTTTCTTTCTGAGTGAGGTATACATTTATGTGTTTATAACATCTCTAATAGGACTTGCATAAATCTTTGATTCGTAATTTAGTTACTGCATATATAACTTGCTTTAGGTATTATTATAATATTCTACTACGCATAATAATCAATACGTTTCAGGTTTATATTTTTATGTCGTTTATATTCATACTAACTTATAAGTCTAAATTAAATAGTAGGAAATGTGATAACATGCTAGTTACAAGACTTGTAAATATTTTCTTGTCATAAATTTATGATAAATAATTTGTGTTGTCATAAAGAGAGTAGTATTATATTAAATATGACTTGAAAAACTTACAAAAACTGCTAAGGGTCTTGGTGATTGTATAATCGAAGGAAATAAAGCATCAAGTCAAGATAAAGCGAAGGCTATGATTTTCCTTCGTCATCATCTTGATGAAAGCCTGAAGGTTGAATACCTAACAGTGAAAGATCAACTTGAATTGTGGATAGGTTTGAAAGGGAGGTATGACCACCTCAAGGCAACGGTATTGCCAAAGGCTCGTTAAGAGTGGATCCACTTACGGTTTCAAGATTATAAAACCGTAATTGAGTATAACTCTGTTGTATTTAGAATAACTTCCCAATTGAAATTATGTGGGAAAACTATAAAAGATGAGGACATGTTGGAAAAAACACTAACTACTTTCCATGCCTTTAATATGATATTACAATAGCAATATCGGGAAAAAGGTTTTTAGAAATACTCTGAACTGATCTAGTGCCTTTTGGTGTCTGAGCAGCATAATGACGTTTTAATGTTAGAAGTGCTCCATTACCGGAGGCACACGGGGTAGAAGCACACGGCCAGTCTGAAATAAGACAAAATAATTGAGGCCATGATAATGTGCGTGGGCGTGGCAAGGGCAAAATATGATATAATAATTGTCGAGGTGGTGGTAATAACAAAAGGGAGAACAATGTTGGTTCTCAAAATAATCCTTCTAAAGGAAATGGCGATCACTATCATCATTGTGGCCTTAAAGGTCACTGGAAAAATGAATGTCGGGCACCTGAACATCATCTTTGAGAGTCACATTTGACTCTCAAAGATGATGTTCAGGAAGGATCTTCTCAAAAATATGATGAGAATGTTGAGGCAAACTTAGCATTGAAAGATAATGTTTTTGATGGGCTCGATGATATTACTCATCTAGAAGCTAAGGACTTCTTTGGGGATTGCAATTAAAGATTGATAATTGAACTGGAAATGAATAATGTTGTTATGTGTTTTTAATGTCTTATTTAAAGTTCATGTACTTAAATTTTCTTTTGTTAAGTTTCGTACTTCTTATTATGTATTTTTATTTTTCTGAAGATAAATAAAATTTCCCAATCTTCAGTTGGATCCAAGATGAGTAATGGAGATATGTGCCTTCTGGACAGTGCCACAACTCATACGATACTAACAGAAAATAAATATTTATCTCATTTGGTAATGAAAAAGGCATATGTTAATACAATATCTGGTAGTACAAAATTGATTGAGGGCTCTGGAAGAGCGACCTTATTACTACCTGGAGGAACATTATTGGTAATTGATAATGCATTGTATTGTAGTAAGTTTCATAGAAACTTGTTAAGTTTCAAGGTTATTCGCCAAAATGGCTATCATATTGAGACTGCGAATGAAGGAAATGTTGAATAACTTTATATTACTACAATAAATGCGGAGAAGAAAACTGTGCATGAAATATTGCCTGCACTTTCTTCTGGGTTGTACCATACAAATATTAGTACGGTTGAATCACATGCCATAGTAAACAAAAGGTTTACTGGTTCTAATGATTTTATCATTTGGCATGACCGGTTGGGCCATCCCAGTTATAATATGATGCGCAGAATAATTTAGAATTCACATGGGCATACTTTGAAGAACCAAAATGTTCTTCAATCAAAGAAATTCTCTTGTGCTGCTTGTTCACAAGGAAAGTTGGTTATCAAACCATCAACGACTAAGGTTGGAGTGGAATCTCCCGCATTTCTGGAATGGATACAGGGTGATATATGTGGGCCTATTCACCCTGCATGTGGACCATTTAAATATTATATGGTCTTGATAGATGCATCTACAAGATGATCTCATGTGTGCTTATTATCAACTCGCAATATGGCTTTTGCGAGGTTGTTGGCTCAAAAAATAAGGTTAAAAGCACAATTTCCAGATTATGCAATAAAAACAATTCGTCTTGATAATGCTGGTGAGTTTACATCTCAGGCATTTAATGATTATTGTTTGTCCACTGGAATAACAGTTGAACATCCTATTGCACATGTTCATACTCAAAATGGTTTAGCAGATTCATTGATTAAACGTCTTTAATTGATAGCTAGACCATTGTTGATGAGAACAAAGTTGCCTGTTTCGGTTTGGGGGCATGCTATTTTGCATGCAGCGGCACTTGTGCGCATAAGGCCAACCAGTTATCATGAAATCTCCCCATTACAATTGGTTTTTGGTCCGGAGCCAAACATTTCCCATCTTAGAATCTTTGGTTGTGTGGTATATGTTCCAATTGCTCAACCACAACACACAAAGATGGGTCCCCGAAGAAGGTTGGGGATATATGTTGGGTATGAATCTCGTTCTATTATAAACTATTTGGAACCTAGAACTGAAGATTTATTTACGGCAAGGTTTGCTGATTGTCATTTTGATGAATCAGTATACCTAATATTAGGGGGAGAACAAACGCAGTTGGGAAATGAGATAGATTGGAATTCACTTTCATTGTCTCATTTAGACCCTCGAACAAATCAATGTGAGCAAGAAGTTCAAAAGAAAATTTATTTACAGAATATTGCAAATCAACTGCTGGATGCATTTACTAACCTTCCACGGGTTACTAAATCATATATCCCAGCTGCTAATGCTCAAGTTTGAGTTGATGTTCCGAAAGGATAAAATGTTAAGGCAGTCTGGACCACGTTTAAAACGTGGTAGACCAATTGGTTCCAAGGATAAAAATCCTCGGAAAAGGAAAGGAATAAATGATTAAGATGATCATAATATGGAGGCAATTGCTCATGAAGAGCTCCAAGACATAATAAATGATGACACCAAAGAGGAGGTCCATGTACCTAAAAATAATGAGAATGAGGAAATCTCTTTAAATTATGTCTCGACGAGAAAAAGGTGGAATCAAAATAATACTGTGGTGGATTATATTTTTGCCTATAATGTTGCTGTTGAAATAATGCAACAAGATGAGGATTTGGAACCAAGATCTGTCAATGAATGTAGACAGAGAAATGATTGGCCAAAATGGAAGGAAGCAATTCAAACAGAATTGGCTTCACTTGAAAAACGTGAAGTTTTTGGACCAATAGTACGAACAACTGAAGGTGTCAAGCCAGTGGGGAACAAATGGGTTTTTGTGCGAAAACGCAATGAAAATGGTAAAGTCGTAAGTTATAAAGCACGACTTGTGGCACAAGAATTTTCGCAAAAACCTGACATTGATTATGAGGAGACATATTCTCCTGTGGTAGATGCAATTACCTTCAGGTATCTAATAAATATGACAGTTCATGAAAAGCTTGAAATGTATCTAATGGACGTTGTCACAGCCTATTTATATGGCTCACTAGACCACAATATTTTTATGAAAATCCCTGAAGCACTAAACGTGCTTGAAGCATATAAAAATTCAAAAGAAAGTTGTTCAATAAAGTGTCAGAAATCCTTATATGGATTAAAACAATCAAGGTGAATGTGGTATAATCGTCTTAGCAAATACTTGTTAAAGAAGGGTATTCGAATGACCCTATTTGTCCTTTTATTTTTATACGAAGGTCAAAATCTGAATTTGTAATAATATATGCTTGTGTTGATGACTTGAACATCATCGGAACTCCTAAAGAGCTTTCAAAAGTTGTTGAGTGTTTGAAGAAACAATTTGAAATGAAAGATCTTGGTAAGACAAAATTTTGTCTTGGCCTTCAGATTGAACATTTGACAAATGGAATATTTATCCAACAATCAACATATACTGAAAAGGTTTTGAAGCGATTTTACATGGATAATCACACCCATTGAGTACCCCGATGGTTGTGAGATCTCTCAATATAAATAAAGATCCATTCCGACACCAAGAAAAGGATGAATAGATTCTTGGTGATGAAACACCATATCTCAGTGCTATCAGGGCACTAATGTACCTTGCCAACAATACCCGACCAGATATTTGCTTCGCAGTAAGTTTATTGGCGAGATTCAGCTTATGTCCAACAAGATAACATTGGAAAGGTGTTAAGCATATATTCAGATATCTTCAAGGAACAATTGATATGGGGTTGTTGTATTCTAATGCATCGAAGTCAGAATTGATCGGTTATGCAGATGCGGGATATTTGTCTGACCCACATAAAGTTAGATCTCAGACATGCTATTTATTCACATATGGAGGTACAACTATATCATGGCGTTCGATGAAGCAAACAGTAGTTGCTACTTCTTCAAATCATGCAGAGATAATAGCCATTCAAGAAGCCAGTCGAGAGTGTGTATGGTTGAGATCAATGACTCGAACACATTTTGTAATTATGCGGTCTTTCTGTTCAAACAAAGATTCCAACAGTATTGTATGAGGATAATGTTGCTTGCATAGCTCAATTAAAGGGAGGATATATCAAAGGAGACCGAACAAAGCATATTTCACCTAAGTTCTTTTTCACACACGATCTTCAACAAAATGGTGAGATAAATGTTCAACAGATTCGTTCGAGTGATAATCTTACAGATTTATTCACTAAGGCATTGCCAACGTCAACATTTGAGAAGCTAAGATATAAGATTGGAATGTGTCGTCTCCAAGATATCAGATAAATTTTTCTTCAAGGGGAGTAAAATACGCATTGTACTCTTTTTCCCTTAGCCAAGATTTTTTTCCATTGGGTTTTCCTAGTAAGGTTTTTAATGAGGCAGTACTCAAGACGTAGTATAAGATGTGTGTACTCTTTTTCCTTTACTAGGATTTTTCCCACTAGGTTTTTCCTAGTAAGGTTTTAACGAGGCACATTATCTATAAACATCCAAGGGGGAGTGTTACAAATCCATTTAATATGGATGGTTCTTTCCATCAACCTAACGTAATGCATGTATTAATCTAATGTAAGAATTAAAGATTACTAACGTATTTTGGTTAAGATAGTAAACGGATGATTTCTACCTCTTATAAAAGGATCTTCTTCACACTTATGAAATACAATTGAAGAGATTTATACTTTCCATCACACTTTGCCTTACTTTCTTGTTTAAGTATTCTTGCATTTTCCTCTTGTTTTACAACAAGAATTGTATAATTGAAGTCATTATAGTATTAGTTTTGAAATTCACTTGATAACAATATTTTTGTATGATGCGCCTTGCAAGGATCATAATATCAGTTGAATATGCTCACCGTTCATTGATTTGAGCGTGTATTTTACACATCGTACACTTATATTTTAGAAGTATTTATACTAATTAGCACGATCTACAAGTGCAATGCACGTGTTCGAAAACTAGTTATATTATAAGTGGGAAGGTGCTTAGTCTAAAGTTGGATTACGAAATGCCCTTCAACTTTTTAATTATCATTATCACATTATTATTATAATTATTAATTATTATTCTATAAGTGTGAAGCCATTAAAGTTGAATGACTTTTTAACTCTTCAAGAAATCACCATTAAAGTTGAATGACTTTTTAACCCTTCAAGAAATCACCACTAAAATTGAATGATTTTTTAACTCTTCAAGAAATCACTAAACCTATAAGTATCTTACAAATTGTCTTCTAATGACAATACTATATATTTGAATTTAGTTTAGAGAGCATAAAGCTCTTATCATATGTTCTTTCAAGTATTTCTTTACATTTTTATATTTTTTATTTTTTGCTATCATTCAAATTATATTCTTAAATTGATGTTTAAGTGTTTGATCTCTCACATGAAAATATACAGCTAAAATTTTGTTTTATGAACTTATAATGTAATTTTATAATCTTGGGTATAAACCAGAGGTGATGCTTTTAGTACAAATTGTGCCAATACAAATGAGGTATGCGGCATGTTTCTCTAATCATAAGCTGGTTGTCTTCATGGTTGAAGTTTGTTCTCTTTTCCTGCTAGCTGCTGCCACTATAATATTTTTCATGTGCATACATGGTTATTTGTTATTACGATTTGTTATGCTTATTGTATGCTTATAGTTGTCCTCCATCTCCCTTGAGTTTCTGTCTTTATTTTGAGTTACCTATGTGAATATGAGTTTGCTTGCATTCTGAGATGCTTCTCATGATAAACATTAATTCATTTCCTACACTTTGTTAAATAGGTACCAATAATAGCCATGGTCATGGGAGAGAAGGGTTTGATGTCTCGAATACTTTGTCCTAATTTTGGTGGATACCTCACGTTTGGTACACTTGAAGGGTTAGATTTTGCTGGCTTCAGGTTTGCTCTCAAAACAGAAACTGTTATTTTATCAAATGTCTTTTAGTTTCATCAGGTTAGTCATGCCAAATTTCTATGTTGTGCAGCTGTACAATTCCTCACAAAGAAGCCGCTCTTAACTGTTGTACTTAAATTGATCCTACTGTTAAGGTATTAGCTATAACACGATCTTATAATACTTTCATTTGTTCGGATTACAAATTGTTCGAATGATTTATCATATCATATGCAATTTCTTGGTTAGTTGATTATCATTCAGGTAATAGGGGCTGTCAATTGTATTATAAATAGACGTGATGGGAAGTTATTTGGTTGCAATACAGACTATATCGGTGCAATATCCGCCATTGAAGAAGGATTGCAAGGTCAAATAATCATTTCCAAGTTGCAAACATCATTTTTTGATTTAGAGCTTAATGTTTGAGCTTCATTATTTTCTTTACAGGTTCACAACCTAGTATATCTGGGGCACCTTGGCTAGTAAATTGTTTGTGGTCATTTGTGCTGGTGGAGCTGGAAAGGCAATTGCTTATGGTGCAAAGGAAAAAGAGGGCTAAGGTGGTGATTGCTAATAGTACCTATGGTAGTTCAACACTTCATTTTTGAAATTATTTCTAGCTCATGACCATGAAGTTCTTCACACCCTACCTAGTACTTCTACTCTAGTATTGATTGTCAACAATGTTACTTCATACTAATGCTCTGTCTGATTTCTTGAGGAACAAGCACAAGAAATTTGTGATGTAGTTGGTATCTCTTCACGATCTTACCGATTTCCATCCAGAAAATTATATGATTCTTCCAAACACCACCTCCATAGGCATGCAACCAAAGGTTAATGACACACCAATCTCTAAGGTTTGCCTTTTTGCACTCATCTTAGATGAAAAGAACTCGTTATTGAGTACATATCTTATTAGTTGAACAGTTACAAATAATGTTGTGTTGAAATGTGTATGTGGTTGCAAAGAGGGTTAAATATTATGTTGAAATGTGAACTTTGTCTTAGAAGAAAATAGTTTTTGATTTCTGTGAACATGAATTTAGTTGATTTCTGGAGAAGGATGATGTTCCAGACGGATCCTTTGAACTAGACCCTGCCTCCTTACCTACTTACCAATTAGGCGTTTCTGCTTCATCCATAGACCAAAGAGCGACAACTAATTTAATGGACTATGTGAATTCTACTGAAAACTGGGTTGCATCAGTACCTAATTAGGTTCATGAACCTGAGTTTTACAAATTTGATGATTAGAGATCACCGGAGAAGTTTCAAATTGGTCAATGTTGGGTGATATACAACGATGAAGATGCCTTGCCTCGGTACTATGGGAAAATAAAGAAGATAGATCTTCTCCCTGAGTTTGTGTTGCATGTGGCATGGCTTTATGCGTGTCCACTCCCTAAAAGTACAATACGGTGGCATGATAAAACAATTCCAATTGGTTGTGGACAGATGGAGCGAATGCTTAGACAGGATCCCCTCTTTACCTCCCTCTCTGTCTTTCTTTATTCTAGATTCTGAATATTTTGGTATTTGCATTTGAGGGCAAATGATTTTGTTTGTGGTGGGGTGAGGCCCACCTTTTGTGTGTGCTATTAATGTTCGTATTTTGTGTTGTGAGCTAAAATTTTGCGTTAATACTGCTTTGTGTGGATGTTTGTGCTTATGGCTCCTTTTATTTTATTTCAAAATAAATTTTGACCCGTTCAAAAATTTTCACCACCTCTTATGTGTTGAATGTGGTTGTTCTTGTGCAAAATTTAAGTCTCGGTTCTGATCAATACTGATGACTTGAATAGTGCTATCAATTGAACAAACATGAATGTGCGGCTACGACGAGACCAAATGAAGTTGCATAGACAATATGTGAACTCTTTGCATCTTGTTGTGATTAGCCATTTATCGAATTGATTCTCTTGTAATGACCATTGCGCACTAGCGAAAGTGTGTAGTCTTGTTTGACTTAAGTGTCGATGCCTTGTGTGATTAGCTTACTTTCAACCATGCATGAATGAACCTATAATTTGCCACATTAGTCTGATTGATTTAGAAATGTGTGCTCTTGAGATGATCTTAGGCAAATTTAAAGAGTGTGAGCCAAATTTGGCATATACCTCTTTTGTGGCCCACATGTGAGTGTGTGAAACTCTTTTGAACACCCCTTGAGCCTTACCTTTCTTTGGAAGAAACTTGATGAACCCTAGACCATACTTGATCCACTACCTATAATCCTTTTGATTTGTGGTTTAGTGAATAGCCAAGTTAGGCCAAAAGCCTAAGTTTGGGGTGTGGTGAAAAGGAAAAAAAAAAGTCAAGAAGTGCAAGAAAAAGTCTCTCTAACCCATGGTATTGCAAAACAAAATGGAAACCCTCCATAAAAAATAAAATAAAATTTAAAAAACAGAGAAGGAAAAGGAAAAGAAAAGAAAAGAATGAAAAAGAAAAAGTTGTGGAATAAAAGTGCAAAAGGAATTGGGTTTCCAAGCAATACATCGAGAGTGAATAGAAGGATGACTTAGAAGCACTAGAAGAAAAAGTTATAAGGGAAGGGAAAAGGACATTTTGAGAATACCACATCTCATGAGGAAAAGAGTCACTGAGCCTAAATGACCATATCTTTGTACTCAACCCCATTACAAGTCTTAGAAAGACCTTTTTGATCTTGAGTAAGCTGAAACAAATGTCGATTGGAAAATACAGGCAAACCTATGGGTGAAATCATGCATTGTATTCATCTTTGTGAGTGTGAGCGTTGCATTTGATTTCGGAACTTTAATTGATTAAACCATTATATGTGAGTATGAAATCATTCTTTGTGTGAGGGCATTAGAACACTTTGGTTGAACTTGAACTTGCATATGAAGCAAGTATTGTGAGCATGAGACTCTTTGATATTGGTTAGTCACTACTTGAATCTTTGAGTACACATTTGAACTCTGCATAAGTAAATTGATTCTTGTTGTGTGCATTCATAATCGAGTCTTGTGTACACTGTTTGAAACATCCCTTTTTGAGCGGCTGAACTTGAGTCTTCTTGAGGACAAGCAAAAGTTTAAGTTGGGGGTGTTGATGAGTCCACAATTTGGACTCATTTAGGGCTTTATTTTAATAGAAAGAGTGTCCTCAAATGCTTATTTGTCACAATATCGGATGAAAACTATTAACTTTCACGTATTTGAAATTTTAGCGAAAGCATGGACACTTAGGCGCAAAAAGGAACAAAAAGGCTGGAAAGAATGTAAAAACTAAAGCTTGAGCTTCGCCAATCACTCTTGGCGAATCACCGAAGGGAAGCACTCCGCCCTTTGTTCCAGTACGCGAAGCCCTGAAGGAAGTGGATCAAAAAGGCGATGAAAGGAGCAGTCGGCGCTTCATCGAACAGTTTCGCGAAGCAATGCCATACCGCCCAATGGTCCAGAACACAAACATGCTGAAGGCAAAGTACAAAAGGCGATGAACCAGAAGAAGGGTGATTCGTCGAGTCATTCGGCGATCGCGACTAACCTCGCCGAACGGTCCTCCGCAACACTAAATATGAAAACTATAACTACTTGCCTTAGTTATTATTTTGAAGGATCCGAACATTATTGTTAATTTTCACTTTTAGAACATCAGTTTTGGTTTTTTTTTTCTCAAGTTTAGAGAGGGTTTTGGGGGAGACTTGAAGAAATGAGTTCATCATCCCCAAGTTGGAAGTGGTCTTCTCTTTCTTCTTCCTTTGCTTAAATTAAGGTTTAATTTCTTATACCCATTTGATTTCATTATCATTTTAGGTGTATTCTGTTATCCCTTGATGTGTGCCTAAAAACCCCCATTCTTGGGGTGTGATTTAGTAAAATATGTGTTGATATTATTGTTGGGTCTTGCTTGCTGATAGGTTAGATGTATTTTAATGGTGATTTCACCTAGTGGTTGTGGTTTAATTTAATGGGTTTGTAGTTGCAAATACAAAGTCACCCATGTGTTTTCGGCTTGCCCGAGAG
>JAJOOO010019405.1:0-14813 GCA_029582685.1 Solanum piurae | reverse complement strand
TATGATTTAGGGCTTTATAGGGTTTAGAGATTTGCGTTTTTTAGGTTTACGGGTTTTTTAGTGTTTTTAAGGGTTAAGTATTTTTTAGGTTTTTTAGGGCTAAGAGTTTAGAATTTTGTGTTTTTTGTGTTTTTTAGGTTTAGGCTTTATGGATTTTTTGGATTCAATGTTTAGATCTTAGGGTTTTGTAGTGGTTCATATGGGTTTTAGGGTTTTGTTTTTTAGGGTTTTTAAGGGTTAAATGTTTCTTATGGGGTTTTAGGGTCTTTTTTGTGTTTTTTAGGTTTGGAGTTTATGGATTTTTAGGATTTAGGGTTTATAGCTAAGGGTTTTGTAGGAGTTTACATGGGTTTTAGGGTTTATTT
This sequence comes from Solanum piurae, assembly GCA_029582685.1. Lineage (NCBI taxonomy): Eukaryota > Viridiplantae > Streptophyta > Magnoliopsida > Solanales > Solanaceae > Solanum > Solanum piurae. The sequence goes on along the minus strand of JAJOOO010019405.1, from coordinate 14,448 downwards.
TTGAGTTTATAGGATTTAGGGTTTAGGTTTCTTAGCGTTTTAGGTTTAGGATTTAGGCTTCTAGGTTAGGGTTTATGGTTTAGGGATAAGGGTTTTTTTTAGGTTTCGTGTTTTAGGTTAAGAGTTTTATCTAGATTTTTAGGGTTTAGGGCTTTGGTTTTTTTGGGTTAAGATCTTTTAAGGTTTTGTAGGTTTAGGGTTTTTGGCTTAGGGTTTTTTGGTATTTTTTAGGGTTAAGCTTATACGATTTAGGGTTTTATAGGGTTTAGATCTTAGAGTTTTTTAGGTTTAGGGGTCTTTTGGGTTCTTTAGGGTTTTTTACGGGTTAAGTGTTTCGTAGGGATTTTCAGGGTTTAGGGTTTTGGGCTTAGGGTTTTTTGTCTTTTTTCAGGTTTAGGGTTTATAGAGTTTTAGGATTTAGGGTTTAGATCTTAGGGTTTTGTAGAGGTTTAAATGGGTTTTAGGGTTTATTTTAGTGTTTCTTATGGTTTAGGATTTGGGGTTTCTTAGGGTTTTACGTTTAGGATTTCGGCTTTTAGGTTTGGGTTTATGATTTAGGGCTAAGGGTTTTTTTAGTTTAAGGGTTTTATCTAGATTTTTAGGGGTTAGGGATTTGGTTTTTTAGGTCAAGGTTTTTTAGCATTTTATGTGTTTAGGGTTTTGGTCTTATGGTTTTTTCTTTGTTTTTCATGGTTAAAAATATTTGATTTAGGGATTTATAGGGTTTAGAGCTTAGATATTTTTAGGCTTAAGGGTTTTTGGGTTCTTTAGGGGTTCTAAGGGTTAAGTGTTTCTTAGTGTTTTTCAGGGTTTTGGGCATAGGGTTTTTCAGGGTTTAGGGTTTACAAAATTTTAGGATTTAGTGTTTAGAGCTTAGGGTTTTGTAGGTGTTTTAAATGGATTTTAGGGTTTATTAGGGTTTATAGGATTTAGGGTTTAAGGTCTGTTAGGGTTTTAGGATTTAGGGTTTTTTCAGGTTTAGGGGTTTGAGTTAAGGGTTTTATCGAGGTTTTTAGGGTTTAGGGCTTTGGGTTTTTTATGTGAAGGATTTTTAGGATTTTATAGATTTATGGTTTAGGGCTTAGGGTTTCTTTTTTGTGTGTTTTTGTGTCTATCTTATATGATTTAGGGCTTTATATGGTTTGGAGCTTACAGTTTTTTAGGTTACAACATATTTGGGTTTTTTTTGTGTTTTTAAGTGTTAAGTGTTTCTTAGGGTTATTTAGGATTTAGGGCTTTGGGTTTTTTGTTTTTTTTAGGTTTAGGGTTTATGGATTTTTAGGGTTTAGGGCTTAGGGGTTTGTAGGGGTATAAAGGCATTTTATGGTTTATTTTAGGGTTTATAAAATTTAGGGTTTCTTACGGTTTAGGGTTTCTTAGGGTTTTAGTTTGAGGATTTAGGGTTAAGGGCTTAAATTTTTTTTAGGTTTAGGATTTTAGGTTAAGGTTTTTTTTTTTTTTATGTTTTTAGGGTTTAGGGTGTTGGGTTTTTTAGGTTAAGTTTTTTAAGGGTTTTATTGGTTTAGGGCTTAGGGATTTTTTCTTTTTTAGGGTTTAGCATATACGATCTAGGGCGTTATAGGGTTTAGAACTTAGAGTTTTTTAGGTTAAGGGGTTTTGGGTTTTTTATGGTTTTTAAGGGTTAAGTGTTTCTTAGGGTTTATTTTATGGCTTAGGGTTTAGGTCTTAAGGTTTTTTGTGTGTTTTTAGGTTTAGGGTTTACGGATTTTGAGGAGTTAGGGTTTGGTGCCTAGGGTGTCTAGGGAATTGAAATGGTTTTAGGGTTTATTTTAGGGTTTATAGGATTTAAGGTTTCTTAAGGTTTAGGGTTTCTTAAGGTTTTAGGTTTAGGATTTAGTGTTTTAGGTTAGTGTTTAGGATTATAGGTTAAGGGTTTTGTCTAGGTTTTTAAGGTTAAGGGCTTTGGGTTTTTTGGGTTAATGTTATTTAGGGTTTTATAGGTTCAGGGTTTAGCGCTTAGGTTTTTTTTTTGTGTGTTTTGGGGGTTTAACATATAAGGTTTAGGGCTTTATAGGGTTTAGAGCTTAGAGTTTATTAAGTTTAGGTGTTTTTAGGGTTTTTTAGGTTTTTTAAGGTTTAAGTGTTTGTTAGGGATTTTTAGGGTTTAGGGCATAGTTTTTTTTTTTGTGTCTTTTGGGTTTAGGGTTTATGGATTTTCTGGATTTAGGGTTTAGAGCTTAGGGTTTTGTAGAGATTTTAAATGGTTGTTAGGGTATTAGGGTTTAGGGTTTCTTAGACTTTTATATTTGGGATTGAGGGTTTTAGGTTATGGTTTACGGTTTAGTTCTTAGGGTTTTTTTTTTAGGTTTAGGGTTTCAGGTTAAGGGTTTTTTCTAGGTTTTTAGGGTTTAGGGCTTTGGGTTTTTTATGTTAAAATTTTTAGGGTTTAGGGGTTTATGTGTTTGTTAGGGTTTTTAAGGGCTAAGTACTTATTAGGGTTTTTTAGGGTTTAGGGTTTAGGGCATAGGATTTTTTTGTGTTTTTTAGGTTTGGGGTTTACAAACTTTTAGGATTTAGGGTTTAAAGCTTATGGTTTTGTAGGGGTTTTAAATTGTTTTAGGGTTTATTTTAGGGTGTATAGGATTTAGAGTTTATTAAGGTTTAGGGTTGAGGGTTTCTTAGGGTTTTAGGATTAGAATTTAGGATTTTAGGTTAGGGTTTAGGGTTTCTTTAGGTTTATGGTTTTAGGTTAAGAGTTTGATCTAGGTTTTTAGGGTTTAGGGCTTGCATTTTTTAGGTTAAAGTTTTTTAGGGTTTAGGGTTTGGGATTTTTTTTGTGTATTTTTTAGGGTTTAGCATATACAGTTTAGGGATTTATAGGGTTTAGATCTTAGTGTTTTTTAGGTTTAGGGTTTTTTAGGTTTTTTAAGGGTTAGGTGTTTCTTAGGGTTTTATAGGGTTTTGGAATTTTTGTGTTTTTCAAGTTTAGGGTTTATGGATTTCTAGTATTTAGGGTTCATAGCTTAGGATTTTGTAGGGGTTTTAAATTGTTTTTAGGGTTTGTTAAGTTTTATGTTTTAGGGTTTTTAGGGTTTTATGTTACGATTTTGGGTTTTAGGATAGGGTGTAGGGTTTAGGGATTAGAATTTTTTTAGGTTTAGGGTTTTTGTTAAGGGTTTCATCTAGGTTTTTAGGGTTAAGAGCTTTGTTTTTTTTAGGGTTTTATAGGTTTAGGGCTTAGGGCTTTGAGTTTTTTATTGTCATTTTTAGGGTTAAGCATATACGATTTAGGGCTTTATAGGGTTTAGAGCTTAGAGTTTTTTAGGTTTAGAAATTTTTGGGATTTTTAGGTTTTTTAAGGGTTAGTATTTCTTAGGGTTTAGGGCTTAGGGTATATTTGTGTTTTTTAGGTTTAAAGATTATGGATTTTCAGAATTTAGTGTTTAGAGCTTACATTTTTTAGGGGTTTTAAATGGTTTTTAGAGTTTATTTTAGGGATTATATGATTGAGGATTTCTTAAGGTTTAGGATTTAGGGTTTCTAAAGGTTTTAGGTTGTGGATTTAGGGTTTTAGGTTAGGATTTGGGGTTTAGGGCTTAGGGTTTTTTAAGGTTTAGCATTTTAGGTGAAGGGTTTTATCTTGTTTTTTAGGCTTTAGGGCTTTGGGTTTTTCAGTTTAATGTTTTTAGGGTTTTATAGGTTTTAGGGTTTAAGGCTTAGGTGTTTTTTTGTGTTTTTTAGGATTTAGCATATACTATTTAGGGATTTATAGGGTTTAGAGCTTAGATGTTTTTTGGTTTAGGGGTTTTTAGGGTTATTAAGGGTTAAGTGTTTCTTAGGGTTTTAAATGGTTTTTAGGGTTTATAGGATTTAGGATTTCTTAAGGTTTAGGGTTTAGGGTTTAGGGTTTCTTAAGGTTTTAGGTTGAGGATTTAGGGTTTTAGGGTTTAGGGCTTAGGGTTTTTTTAGGTTTAAGGTTTTAGGTTAAGGGTCTTATTTATGTTTTTAGGGTTTAGGGCTTTGGGTTTTTTCGGTTTAGGTTTTTTAGGGTTTAATAAGTTTAGGGTTTTGGGCTTAGGTTTTTTTTTTGCCTTTTTATGGTTTAGCATATACAATTTAGGGCTTTATAGGGTTTAAAGCTTAGAGTTTATTAGGTTTAGGGGATTTTGAGGTTTTTTTAGGTTTTTAAGGGTTAAGTGTTTCTTAGGGTTTATGATTTCGGTCTTAGGATTTTTTTGTGTCTTTTAGGTTTAGGGTTTATGAATTTTTAGGATTTAGTGTTTTGAGCTTAGATTTTTTTAGGTGTATTAAATTATTTTTAGTGTTTATAGAATTTAGGGTTTCTTCAGGTTTAGAGTTTAGGATTTCTTAAGGTTCTAGGTTTAGGATTTAGGGTTTTAGGTTAGGGTTTTTTTAGGTTTACGATTTTAGGTTAAGGGTTTTATCTAGGTTTTTAGGGTTTAGGGAGGTTCTTTAGGGTTTTATATGTTTAGGATTTGGTTCTTAAGGTTTTTTTTTGTATTCTTTATGGTTTAGCATATACAATTTAGGGTTGTATAGGGTTTAGAGTGTTTTTAGGTTTAGGGGTTTTTGTGATTTTTAGGGCTTTTAAGAGTTTAGTGTTTCGTAGTGTTTTTTTAGGGTTAAGGGTTTACGACTTAGTTTTTTTTGTGTGTTTTTTCAGTTTAGGGTTTAGAACTTAGAGTTTTAAATTGTTTTAGGGTTTATTTTAGAGTTTGTAGGATTTAGAGTTTCCTAAGGTTTAGGATTTGGGGTTTAGGGTTTTAGGTTTAGGATTTAGGGTTTTAGGCTAGGGTTTAAAGTTTAGGGATGAGGTTTTTTTTAGTTTTACCGATTTAGGTTAACGACTTTAGCTAGGTTTTTAGGGTTTAGGGCTTTGTGTTAATTTTAGGTTAAGGGTTTTTTTGATTTTATAGGTTTAGGGTTTAAGGCTTAGGTTTTTTTTTTTTGTATTTTTGGGGCTTTAGCATATACTATCTAGGGATTTTTAGGGTTTAGAACATAGAGTTTTCTAGGTTTAGGGGCTATGCTTTTTTTTTAGGTTTAGGGTATTTTTGTGTTGTTTAGGTTTACGATTTACGGAGTTTTACGATTTAGGTATTAGAGCATAGGGTTTTGTAGGGGTTTTGAATGGTTTTTAGTGTTTATTTTAGGATTTATAGTAGAGAAAATGGTCTAAAACCCCCCCAATCTATACCCGAAATCCCAACTACACACTCCAACTTCACGGATGACCTATTACCCCCTTGAACTTCATATTTCTCTATTTTCTACACACTTAAACGCTGAACTCAACACATAAACAAAACAGATAGTCCATGTGATTTGCACGCGCCGGGTCCCCATTTCTGTTGATGATCGAAGGATTTTGCTATGTATTTTGAACTTGATTTCGTAGTTATCAACTAATTTTGGGTTTGATTCATCCATACAAAACTTATTCAAGTTTTCATTTGCCATTTTTGATGAATTTTGAGAAAATTCAAAATTCAAATTAGAGACCTAAATAAGAAATTAAAGAAGATTACAAACCCTAAATTCAAGATTTGAAGTAGAAATGAACATAAACAACTAAACCCTACTTATTTTTGAGAGAAAATCATGATTTTTTTTCTAAAAGGAACAAGGGTTAATGGTGGGGAAGAAGAAACAATGGTTTATTGAAGGGTGGGGAAGATGAGTGTTGGAGAAAGAGGAAATTTTCGTCAAAATTCACTTCTAACGCGCCTAGAGGAGGTGAGAACACCTCCTATGACAGGTCAGCGTTTAAGTGTGTAGAAAATAGAGAAATATGAAGTTCAGGGGGGTAATAGGACACCCGTGAAGTTGGAGTGTGTAGTTGAGATTTCGGGTATAGGTTGGGGGGGTTTTAGACCATTTTCTCTTTATAGTATTTAGGGTTTCTTAAGGTTTAGGATTTATGGTTTCTTAGGGTTTTAGGTTTAGGATTTAAGGTTTTAGGTTATGGTTTAAGGCTTTGGGTTTTTTTAGGTTAAGGGTTTTATCTGGGTTTTTATTGTTTAGGGCTTCGGGTTTTTTAGGTTATGGTTTTTTACGGATTTATAGGTTTACATTTTATGGCTTAGGGTTTTTTTGTGTTATTTGGGGGTGAGAATGTATGATTTAGGACTTTATAGGGTTTAAAGCTTAGAGGTTTTTAGGTTTAGGGGTTTTTGGTGTTTTTAGAGTTTTACGAGTTAAGTGTTTCTTAGGGTATTTTAGGGTTTAGGATTTAAGGCTTAGTTTTTTTTTTGTGTTTTTAGATTTTGGGCTTGTGGAATTGAATGATTTAGTGTTTAAAGATTAGGGTTTTGTAGGTCTTTTAAATGGTTTTTAGGGTTTATTTAACTGTTTATAAGATTTAGGGTTTAAAGTTTCTTAGGGTTTTAGATGTAGGATTTTGGATTTTTGGTTAGGGTTTAGAGCTTAGGTTTTTTTTAGGTTTACAGGTTTAGGTAAAGGGTTTTATCAAGGTTTTTCGGGCTTAGGGCTTGGAATTTTTTAGGTTAAGGGTTTTACCTAAGTTTTTATTAGGTCTTATAGGCTTAGGTTTAGGGCTTTGGTTTTTTTTTTATGTATTAGCATATATGATTTAGGGATTATAGAGTTTAGAGCTTTGAGGTTTTTAGGTTTACGGGTTTTTAGGGTTTTTAAGGGTTAAGTGTTTCTTAAGGTTTTTACGGTTTAGGCTTTAGGGCTTAGGATTTTTTTTGTGTTTTTTAGGTTTAGGGTTTACAAATTTTTAGAATTTAGGTTTAAGGAGTTTCAAATGGTTTTTAGGGTTTATTTAAGGGTTTCTGAAGATATAGGGTTTAGGGTTTCTTCGGGTTTTAGGTTTAGGATATAAGGTTTTAGGTTATAGTTTAGGGCTTAGGGTTTTTCTAGGTTTAGGGTTTTAGGTTAAGGGTTTTATCTAGTTTTTTAGGGTATAGGGCTTTGGGTTTTATCTTATATGTTTAGGGTTTACGACTTAGGTTTTTTTGCGTTTATTATTGGTTTAGCATATACGATTTACATCTTTATAGGGTTTAGAACTTAGAGTTATTTTAGGTTTAGGGGTTTTTGGGGTTTATTTTAAGGTTTATAGGTTTGGGGTTTCTTAAGGTTTAGGGTTTCTTAGGGTTTTAGGTTTATGATTTAGGGGTTTAGCTAGGTTAGGGTTTACGGTATAGGTCATAGACTTGTTTTAGGCTTATGGTTTTAGGTTAAGGGTTGTATCTAGGTTTTTCGGGTTTAGGGCTTTAGGGTTTTTAGGTTAAAGTTTTTTAAGGTTTTATAGGTTTACGGTTTATGGCTTAGGGTTTTTTTTTGTGTTTCTTTAGGAATTACCATATACGATTTAGGATTTATAGTGTTTAGAGCTTAGAGTGTTTGGGGTTTAGGGGTTTTTGTGATTTTTAGGGGTTTTAAGGGTTAAGTTTTCCTTAGGGTTTTTTAGGGTTTAGGGCTTAGGGCTTTTTTTTTTATTAGGTTTGGGGTTTACAGATTCTTAGGATTTGAGGTTTAGAGCTTAGGGCTTTGTAGGGGTTGTAAATGGTGTTTAGGATTTATTTTCGGGTTTATAAGATTTAGGGTTTCTTAAGGTTTAGGATTTACGGTTTCTTAGGATTTTTGATTTAGGATTTAGGGTTTTAGGTTAGGTGTAGGGTTTAGGGATGAGGATTTTTTTATGTTTAGGGTTTAGGGCTAAGGGTCTTGTAGGGGTATTAAATGGTTTTTAGGATTTATTTTTTATGGTTTATAGGGTTTAGGGTTTAGGGTTTCTTAGGGTTGTAGGTTTATGATTTAGGGTTTTAGGGTAGGGCTTACGGATTTTTTGGTTTAGGGTTTTAGGTTAAGGGTTTTATATAGGTTATTAGGGTGTAGGGCTTTTGGTTTTTTAGGTGAAGGTATTTTAGTGTTATATAGGTTTAGGGTTTAGGGTTTATTTTTTATTTTTTTTGTGTTTTTTTAGGGTTTAGGATATACGATTTAGTGCTTTATAGGGTTTAGAACTTAGAGTTTTTTAGGTTTATGGTCTTTGGGTTTTTTAGGATTTTAATGTTTAAGTGTTTGTTAGGGTTTTTTTAGGGTGTAGGGCTTAGTTTTTTTTTGTTTATTTTAGATTTAGGGTTTACTAATTTTTATGATTTAGGCTTTAGAGCTTAGGGTTTTGTAGGGGTTTTAAATGGTTTTTAGAGTTTATAAGATTTAGGATTTCTTAAGGTTTAGGGTTTAGGGTTTAGGGTTTTAGGTTTAGGATTTAGGATTTTAGTTCAGGATTTAGGGTTTAGTGCATACGGTTTTTTTAGGTTTAGGGTTTTAGGTGAAGAGTTTTATTTATATAGGGTTTAGGGCTTTGGGTTTTTTAGGTTAAGGCCTTTAGGGTCTTATAGGTTTAGGGTTTTTTTGTTCTTTTTTAGTTTTCAACATATACGACTTAGGGCTTTATATGATTAAGAGCATAGAGTTTTTTTTATGTTTAGGAGTTCTTGGATTTTTTAGGGTTTTTAAGGGTTAAGTGTTTCTTAGGGTTTTTTAGGGTATAGCGTTTAGGGATTTTTGTGTTTTTTAGGTTTAGGTTTTATGAATTTTTTGGATTTAGGGTTTAGAGCTTAGGGTTTTGTAGGGGTTTTAAATGGTTTTTAGGATTTATTTTATGGTTTATAGGATTGAGGTTTCTTAATGTTTAGGGTTCAAGGTTTCTTAGGGTTTTAGGTTTGGGTTTAATGTTTATGGCTTAGGATTTTTTTAGGTTTAGGGTTTCAAGTTAAGGGTTTTATTTAGGTTTTTAGGGTTTAGAGTTTTGGGTTTTTTAGGTTAAGGTTTTTTCGGGTTTTATTGGTTAAGGATTTATGTCTTAGGGTTTAGCATATACGATTTGGAGATTTATAGGGTTTATAGCTTAGATTTTTTTGTTTTACGGGTTTGTTGAGGTTAAGCATTTCTTAGGGATTTTTAGGGTTTAGGGTTTAGGGCTAAGGGTTTTTGTTGGATTTAGGTTTAGGGTTTACAAATTTTTAGGATTTAGGGTTTAGATCTTATGGTTTTGTAGGAGTTTTAAATGATATTTAGGGTTTTTAGGGTCTATTTTAGGTATATAGATTTAGGTTAAGGGTTTTATCTAAGTTTTAAGGGTTTTGGGCTGTCGGTTTTTTAGGGTTTTATAGGTTTGGGGTTTAGGGCTTATGGTGTTTTTGTTTTTAGGGTGTAGCTTATACGATATAGGGTTTTCTAGGGTTTAGATCTTAGAGTTGTTTTTAGGTTTAGGGGTTTTTGGGTTTTTTAAGTTTTTAAGGGTTGAGTGTTTCTTACGGTTTTGTAGAGTTTAGGATTTAGGGCTAAGGATTTTTTTGTGTTTTAAGGTTTAGGGTTTACAAATATTAGTATTTAGTGTTTAGAGATAAGGGTTTTGTAGGGGTTTTAAATGGTGTTTAGTGTTTATATGATTCAGGGTTTCTTAAGATTTAGGGTTTAGGGTTTCTTAGGGTTTTAGGTTTAGGATTTAGAGTTTTAGGTTAGGGTCTAGGGTTTATGGCTTAAGGTTTTTTTCGGTTTAGGGTTTTAGGTTAAGGGTTTTGTCTAGGTTTTTAGGGTTGAGGGCTTTGAGTTTTTTGGGTTAAGGTTTTTTAGGGTTTTTTAGGTTTAGGGTTTTTAAGGATTTAGTGTTTCTTATGGCGTTTTGGGGTTTAGTGTTTTTAGGTTTAGGGTTTACGGATTTTAGGTTATAACGTTTAGGGCTTAGGGTTTTGTAGGGATTTTGAATGGTTTTTAGGGTTTAATTCAGGGTTTATAGTATTTAGGGTTTCTTAAGGTTAAGGATTTAGAGGTTCTTAGGGTTTTAGGTTTAGGATTTATGGTTTTAGGTTAGGTTTTAGGTTTAGGCTTTAGGTTTTTTAGGTTTTGGAATTAAGGTTAAGGGTTTGATCTGGGTTTTTACGATTTAGGGCTTTGGATTTTATAGGTTAAGATTTTTAGGGTTTTATATGTTTAGGCTTTAGGGCTTAGAGTTTTTTTGTGTTTTTTTAGGGTTGAGTATATATGATTTAGGGCTATATATAGGGATTAAATCTTAGAGTTTTTTATGTTTAGGGTTTTAGGTTAAGGGTTTAATCTATGTTTTTAGGGTTTAGGGCTTAGTTTTTTTTAATTTTTTTTTTTATGGTTTAGCATATACGATTTAAGGCTTTATAGGGTTTAGAGCTTGGAGTTTTTGAGGTTTCGGGATTTTTGTTTTTTAGGGTTTTTAAGGGTTAAGTGTTTCTTATGGGGTTTTAGGGTTTTTTTTTTTGTGTTTTTTAGGTTTAGAGTTTATGGATTGTTAGGATTTAGGGTTTATAGCTTAGGGTTTTGTAGGGGTGTAAATGGGTTTTAGGATTTATTTTTGGGTTTATAGGATTTAGGGTTTCTTAAGGTTTAGGGTTTAGGTTTCTTAGGGTTTTAGGTTTAGGATTTAGGCTTTTAGGTTAGGGTTTATGGTTTAGGGATAAGGGTTATTTTTAGGTTTAGTGTTTTGGGTTAAGGGTTTTATCTAGCTTTTTAGGGTTTAGGGCTTTGGGTTTTTTAGGTTAATATTTTTTAAGGTTTTGTAGGTTTAGGGTTTTGGGCTTAGGTTTTTTTGGTGTTTTTTAGGGTTAAGCATATACGATTTAGGGTTTTATAGGGTTTAGATCTTAGAGTTTTTTAGGTTTAGGGGTCTTTTGGGTTCTTTAGGGTTTTTTACGGGTTAAGTGTTTCATAGGGATTTTCAGGGTTTAGGGTTTTGGTCTTAGGGTTTTTTGTCTTTTTTCAGGTTTAGGGTTTATAGAGTATTAGGATTTAGGGTTTAGAGCTTAGGGTTTTGTAGAGTTTAAATGGGTTTAGGGTTTATTTTAGTGTTTCTTAGGGTTTTACGTTTAGGATTTCAGGTTTTAGGTTTGGGTTTATGATTTAGGGCTAAGGGTTTTTTTGGGTTAAGGGTTTTACCTTTATTTTTAGGGGTTAGGGGTTTGGGTTTTTTAGGTGAAGGTTTTTTAGGATTTTATAGTTTTGGGGTTTTGGGCTTAGGGTTTTTTCCGTCTTTTTCATGGTTAAAAATATACGATTTAGGGCTTTATAGGGTTTAGAGCTTAGAGTTTTTTAGGCTTAAGGGTTTTTGGGTTCTTTAGGGGTTCTAAGGGTTAAGTGTTTCCTAGTGTTTTTCACGGTTTTGGGCATAGGGTTTTTAGGGTTTAGGGTTTACAAATTTTTAGGATTTAGTGTTTAGAGCTTATGGTTTTGTAGGTATTTTAATTGGATTTTAGGGTTTTTAGGATTTAGGGTTTCTTAATGTTTAGGGTTTAAGGTTTGTTAGGGTTTTTTCAGGTTTAGGGGTTTGAGTTAAGGGTTTTATCGAGGTTTTTAGGGTTTAGGGCTTTGGGTTTTTTATGTGAAGGTTTTTTAGGATTTTATAGATTTATGGTTTAGAGCTTAGGTTTTTTTTTGTGTTTTTTTGTGTCTATCATATATGATTTAGGGCTTTCTATGGTTTAGAGCTTACAGTTTTTTAGGTTACAACATATTTGAGTTTTTTTTGTGTTTTTAAGTGGTAAGTGTTTCTTAGGGTTATTTAGGGTTTAGGGCTTTGGGTTTTTTGTGTTTTTTAGGTTTAGGGTTTATGGATTTTTAGGGTTTAGGGCTTAGGGGTTTATAAGGGTTGAAATGCATTTTATGGTTTATTTTAGGGTTTATAAGATTTAAGGTTTCTTAATGTTTATGGTTTCTTAGGGTTTTAGGTTGAGGGTTTAGGGTTAGGGGCTTAATTTTTTTTAGGTTTAGGATTTTAGGTTAAGGTTTTTTTTTTATGTTTTTAGAGTTTAGGGCGTTGGGTTTTTGGGTTAAGTTTTTTAAGGGTTTTATTGGTTTAGGGATTAGGGATTTTTTTAGGGTTTAGCATATACGATCTAGGGCTTTATAGGGTTTAGAACTTAGAGTTTTTTAGGTTAAGGGATTTTGGATTTTTTAGGATTTTTAACGGTTAAGTGTTTCTTAGGATTTTTTTTATGGTTTATGGTTTATGGTTTAGGTCTTAAGGTTTTTTGTGTGTTTTTAGGTTTAGGGTTTACGGATTTTTAGGAGTTAGGGTTTGGAACCTAGGGTTTCTAGGGATTTGAAATGGTTTTAGGGTTTATTTTAGGGTTTATAGGATTTAAGGTTTTTTAAGGTTTAGGGTTTAGGGTTTCTTAGGGTTTTAGGTTTAGGATTTAGTGTTTTAGGTTAGTGTTTAGGATTATAGGTTAAGGGTTTTGTCTAGGTTTTTATGGTTTAGGGCTTTGGATTTTTTGGGTTAATGTTATTTCGGGTTTTATAGGTTAAGGGTTTAGCGCTTAGGTTTTTTTTTGTGTTTTTTGGGAGTTTAACATATAAAGTTTAGGACTTTATAGGGTTTAGAGCTTAGAGTTTTTTAGGTTTAGGAGTGTTTAGGGTTTTTTTTAGGTTTTTTAAGGTTTAAGTGTTTGTTAGGGATATTTAGGGTTTAGGGCTTAGGTTTTTTTTTGTGTTTTTTGGGTTTAGGGTTTATGGATTTTTTGGATTTAGGGTTTATGGATTTTTTGGATTTAGGGTTTAGAGCTTAGGGTTTTGTAGATGTTTTAAATGGTTGTTAGGGTTTATAGGATTTAAGGTTTCTTAAAAATAAGGGTTTAGGGTTTCTTAGAGTTTTATGTTTGGGATTTAGGGTTTTAGGTTAGGGTTTACAGTTTAGTTCTTAGGGTTTTTTTTTAGGTTTAGGGTTTCAGATTAAGGGTTTTTTTATCTAGGTTTTTAGGGTTTATGTATTTGGGTTTTTTATGTTAAAGTTTTTAGGGTTTTAAAGGTTTAGTTTTTTTTTAATTCGGGTTTAGCATATAAGATTTAGGGCTTTATAGGGTTTAGATCTTAGAGTTTTTTGGGTTTAGGGGTTTATGTGTTCTTTAGGGTTTTTAAGGGCTAAGTATTTATTAGGGTTTAGGGCATAGGATTTTTTTGTGTTTTTTAGGATTGAGGTTTACAATTTTTTTGGATTTAGGGTTTAAAGCTTATGGTTTTGTAGGGGTTTGAAATTGTTTTAGGGCTTATTTTAGGGTGTATAGGATTTAGAATTTACTAAGGTTTAGGGTTGAGGGTTTCTTAGGGTTTTAGGATTAGGATTTAGGATTTTAGGTTAGGGTTTAGGGTTTAGGGCTTAGGGTTTTCTTAGGTTTATGGTTTTAGGTTTAAGAGTTTGATCTAGGTTTATAGGGTTTAGGGCTTACATTTTTTTAGGTTAAAGTTTTTTAGGGTTTAAGGGTTAGTTTTTTTTTTTGTGTGTTTTTTAGGGTTTAGCATATACGGTTTAGGACTTTATAGGGTTTAGATCTTAGAGTTTTTTAGGTTTGGGGGTTTTTAGGTTTTTTAAGGGTTAGGTGTTTCTTAGGGTTTTATAGGGTTTAGGAATTTTTGTGTTTTTCAAGTTTATGGTTTATGGATTTCTAGTATTTAGGGTTCAGAGGTTAGGGTTTTGTAGGGGTTTAAATTGGTTTTAGGATTTGTTAAGTTTTATGTTTTAGGGTTTTTAGGGTTTTATGTTTACGATTTTGGGTTTTAGGATAGGTTGTAGGGTTTAGGGATTAGAATTTTTTTAGGTTTAGGGTTTTTCTTAAGGGTTTTATTTAGGGTTTTATAGGTTTAGGGATTAGGGCTTTGAGTTGTTTATTGTATTTTTTAGGGTTAAGCATATACGAGTTAGGGCTTATAGGGTTTAGAGCTTAGAGTTTTTTAGGTTTAGGAATTTTTGGGATTTTTAGGCTTTGTAAGGGTTAGTGTTTCTTAGGGTAAAGGCTTAGGGCATATTTGTGTTTTTTAGGTTTAGGGATTATGGATTTTCAGAATTAGGGTTTAGAGCTTACGTTTTTTAGGGGTTTTAAATGATTTTTAGGGTTTATTTTAGGGCTTATAGGATTGAGAATTTCTTAAGGTTTAGGGTTTAGGGTTTCTTAAGGTTTTAGGTTGTGGATTTAGGGTTTTACGTTAGGGTTTGGGGTTTAGGGCTTAGGTTTTTTTTAGGTTTAGCATTTTAGGTGAAGGGTTTTATCTTGTTTTTTAGGTTTTCGGGCTTTGGGTTTTTCAGTTTAGAGTTTTTAGGGTTATTAAGGAATAAGTGTTTCTTAGGGTTTTTTAAGGTTTAGGGTTTTGGGCTTAGGGTTTTATTGTGATTTTTAGGTTTAGGGTTTATGGATTTTTAGCAATTAGGGTTTAGCACTTTTGTTTTTTAACGGGTTTTAAATGGTTTTTAGGGTTTATAGGATTTAGGGTTTCTTAAGGTTTAGGGTTTAGGGTTTCTTAAAGTTTTAGGTTGAGGATTTAAGGTTTTAGGGCTTAGAGTTTTTTTAGGTTTAAGGTTTTAGGTTAAGGGTCTTATTTATGTTTATAGGGTTTAGGGCATAGGGTTTTTCGGTTTAGGTTTTTTAGGGTTTTATAAGTTTAGGGTTTTGGGCTTAGGGTTTTTTTTTT